>PGFW01041491.1:636-12382 GCA_003123925.1 Haematobia irritans | reverse complement strand
TATTTGAAAAAATTGAAGTTGGAAATTGAAAAAAAAAAATGTCTTTAGAGCGCCATAACGAAGTTCACTCGTTTGATAAAATTTATAAAATTTAGGAAATTATGAACTACAATAGAACACAACAAAAAACACAGTTCATTTATTTTATGAATAGCGTATGATACTGAAAAATATTTATCTTAACATAATATTTATGAAGAGTGTCATGAATTAAAAAAAAAAAACAAAAAATATTTTGTTTTCCGTTTTTAACTTAATTGTGCAAACATACTACAGGGGGGGCTGATATGAAATGCAACAAAGTAAAGCGATTTAGTTTTTTATTTGCTTTTGAATAAAGCAAAAACTGGCGGAAATAATATAAAATTTTAGAATCAGTTTACCTTGGTCTTCAAACGGCCGACAGCATCATTACACGGCCGACAGCATCATTACACGCACTTTGGTATTTTTTGTGCCAACTTTAGTCTTCACAATATTCAATGGATTGAGATCCAAAGATGTTGGTGACCATTGTGCGGTGGAAATGAAGAAAAGAACATCTTCTTCTTTCATTCTTGGGGAACGCGGGCTGTATGCGATGATGCTGAGTTCTAAAATTTTTGTCTGCCAACACTGAAAAAAATATTGTCGCGGGGCCGAGGAAGATTTATGGTTCGTGTGCATAAAATGACGAATGCAGAATATGTTTATAGTATAGAAGACGCAGCTTCGCTCTGTATAAAGTGTTTTCTTGTCCTTGGTCCGAAGGACGCGATGAACTTTTCTATGGAAGCCGTTTGTCTCGCTATAATAAAGTGTTCCAAGATTACAAAATCTGTAGAATGAAATGTAAGATTGTCCTCTGGCGTCTGAAGGTGGGTTGTCTTTAATAAGTTGTGAAAAGAAATTTCTGAAATTAGAAGAAATTGTCTTTAATTTGTTGTCTTGTTTCTTCGTGTGATACAACGCAGAAACAACGTTGAAAAATAGGAGAGATATATTAAAGACAATTTTTACTTAAAAAATTACATAATTTCTACTTGATTCGAATATAAATTTGAAAATTTAAGAAAATGATGAAAACATAAAGAAAAAAACAAAAAAGACCAATAAATTAAAATTTGCTACCTAGAATTAAGTACGTAAAACTTAAATTTAAAAGACAATTCTGTTTAAATTATCCTTACTTTCAATTATCCGCGCTCGGTGTGGACTGTGAGTCAATACGAAAATCATAGTAGTAAAGACAGGGAGGGACCAAAGTCTTGGAACCGGTGGCTAATCCTTTTATTTCGTGCTAGAGCTTCAATACTGTCTTTAGGACATTTTCCGGATAATATTATGCATTTATTTTTACCCCACGGTCGATGAGTACGAGTAGGGAGGGTGGCCAATGAGAAAACCAAATTCGGTAACAGGCCACATTCATGCAAGCGGATCAACTCTTTCCAGTGTAACTTTTTCGTGCATCAGAGAGCTTCTTGATAACGAGCAATGGTACGAGAAATAAAAAATGGTGAATTCAACCGAGGTCGCAGTTAATCCAAGACGTGAAGTTCATCCAAAATCATTTGTCGTTCGGAGAAACCAATGATGTTTTGCGCCAACTGATATAGAAAGATCGTCATGTGACCTATTGTGAGATTGAGACAACCTTAGGCATAAGTGCGACCAGCATACTACATGAACATTTCACCTACAAAAAATTTTTTGACGTTGGATTCCACACAATTTGTCAATCGCTCAAAAAAAGATTGCAAATGATAGCTCGTTTTTTCAGAAAGACAGGACATGTCGCAATCGTACGTACCACTAGAAGTAAATTCTGAGCGGTTACACGACACATGTGTTTGCCAGTTGTCTTCCAAGAAATCAGGAAAAAAACCACTGAAGACTGATAACATATCTTTTCGCCATGACAATGCTCTCACACATCAGCGCAAATAAGTGCATTTTGTGAGCACTCAAAACATCGATTTCTCAAAATTTTATTTCTATGTAGAAAATTTTGTCAAGAGTTTAATTCTTGAATATGAAAATTTTTAAGTAAACTCCGTCTTTGGCAAAATCTACCAAAAACGTTCAAAATTCTACCAAATCTACAAAAACATAAAAAAAATCTAAAATTTCTGATAGAATTCTATGTCACTAGTGACAACGTGTCACCAACCCGACAATTCTCCTAGCTAGTTAAGATATAACAAGTAAATTTTCGCTGTATAAAATAAAGCAATGAACCGAACTCGCCATTTTCATATTCTCCAGCATTTGGAAGAGATCACGCAGCCTCTTGCTGTTATGGTTACGAAATCTTGATGTTCTTATTGAGGCTTGCTGGCATGGTCTTGACAAACTTGTATAATTTTAAAATTATTACAGATTTTATACAGGCAGAACCCTTTATTTTTTTTTCAGAAGAAAAAAGAAAAAAACAAAAACAAACTTGGTCAAAAAGTGTATTGGGGAGTTTTGTGGAGGGAATCCTAAATTTAAATTGGGGGATTTTGGAGGATGCGAAAATCATCACATAATTTGGGGACGAAGACGCGAAAAATACTGGCAACACTGACGGGAAGGATCTAATCAAAATATGAATCGGAATATAACCGAGATTTAATATCGTTATTTGTAGGACGTAAAATACCTCTAGATTTGGAATTTCATGTAATTCTGGAATAAGAAGTACGCGGGCGAATATTATGGCTCACAGGCAAAGAATGAGCTCGATGTAACCCGAACATGATCTGCCTACAGACAAACGAAAAATTTCAGCACAAATAAGTTTCGTTTTTGAAGGCCCTGCTGGGAGATTACAACAGGCAGACAATTAGGTCGTATTACAATTTCTCTCTTCTTCCAACGTTGACTTCATAAAAACTGTTCGGATACGATCTACCTAATAATAAAGAACAATTTCTATTGGCTGGTGAAAATTTCGAGTAAAAAATAATAAAATTTAACACTAGAAATAAAATAGATCTTATTGCTACGGGGTTTTTTCGGTGTAGTCAACGATAAAAAATGTAAAGCCCGATTTCATTAATTTTGAAAAATTTTTTCCTGCCTTATTAAAGCCTAAGTTGGACATACACCTCAAACAAAAATCTTCTTTCATTTAATGCATCATCTAGTGAATAATTATCAACCTTTACAAGTACACAAACTAAGTAAAAGAATGAATAATCAGCAGAAAATAGCGTTTTCTAAGGGCTATGAGCAAATAATTCGCATTCGTATTTAAGCGACAGTGAAATCAGATATACAAACCAATTAAAAGGAACGACGCCGTAGATTTCGGCCAGGCCGAGATCTTACGTGGTACCCTCCCCAGTCATGGGAATTGCATAGAAAACTTGTAGCTAAAGACCGGCGAACTATCACACATCTACAAATCGAAGTACTTGCGGTTGCGGTACACTTGCCGATGCAAGTATCTTATAATTCTTCTTAACGACCGTCTCTCAATTGTAAAGTTCAGTCCATACGGGGTATATGATTAACGTACAAAAAGGTTCGAATTAAATACGTAAATGATAATTCAGTTCTATGACAAAAGTAAAACAAAAATTGCCAAAATGTTCTAATAGAATAAAAATTTGACACAAAATTTTCATAGAAATAAACATGTTGAGCAAAATTTCAAATTAGAAATAAGAAATGTGGCGAAAATTGTTTCCTACAGAGAAATTAAATTTTGACAAAAATTTCTATACAAATAAAATTTTGACAAATGTGCGAAATGAAAGAAATTTCACAAAATTTCTAACAGAAATAAAAATTTGACCAAAATGTTCTAAATATAAATAAAATCTTGCACCAAAGATTTTGTAGTAAATAAAAGTGAACGCAAAATTTGTGTAGTAATAAAATGTTGACAAAATTTCGATCAGAAATAAATATTTGAAGAAAATTTTCTTATGAAATGATATTATTGTAGAATATATTTTTGGGATCGGTCTAATGTGATAGGGAGACTATAGACCGATATGAGACCAAGTATTTGGACATTGGTTGTTAGTGGGCCATAAATATTACGCAAATGTTAAAAAGAATAACGCTAAATTTCACGCGACGTAACAAAAATTTCAAACCGGATCGGATGAGGCTCGAGGGGTCAAAATCGGGGTATCGGTCATGGTTAGAATTGGGCTTAATAACATTAGAGAAACTCAGGTATGGACCATTCTGCTAATGGTTGCTTAGAGGACGCATAATAGTAACACCATGGTAGCCGAAATTTTAACAGCGAATCGGATAATTGTTGGCTCAATCCATGGAGGCGCCGGAGGTCAAAATTCTGGGGAAGTCGCGGTTAATATGTGGGCTTATATAAATTAAGAGGGTATGGACAATTCTGCAATGGTTGTTTAGAGGACCGATTAAACTGAAACAGCCATGTTGCCTAAATTTCATAGACCGGAATTCGCATGAATTTGCTTCCTCCAAGAGCAAATGCTGATCGTTCGGTTTTAAATATTGGGGGCTATAAGCGTAAAAGTAGTGTCACGATTAATGGCCCATGTTGCAATATACCAATCCCGCCTACATCAAATTAACAACATAATTTGTGCCGTAGTTTCAAGTCGATAACTGTTTTCGTTGCGGAAGTTAACGTGATTCAACAGGTCGGAATCTAGAAGTCGATTCAGAAATTCACCCGAATGGGCACGGACGCCAGAATTATAATATATAAGTATAGTATTAATAGTATATAGTATATAGTAATATATATATAATATATATATAGTAGTATAATAGATTATATATAAAATAGATATAGTAATAAGTATACTAATTACTAATATATAATATATATATAATAGTATACTATATATATATTATATATAGGATATATATATATATAAATTAGGTCTCTTCTCTTGAGTATAGATAAAGGTTAGAAATAATTTTAAAAATTAACTAACATTGTTATTTCATGGTTATGACTATCAACTTTGTATCAAAATTATTTCGAATCTATGCGAAAGTAATCCTAGTATACAATCTCAAAGAAACAAATCACATTGTAATTTAAGATTAATGAATATAATTGTGTATATGGTCAAACAGGTTTTTCTCATCTCATGGGTCCACACGTCGTCCATAATCCATATATATATAATAAACGGATTCCCCAGATTGACCTACCGGATCCTCTTGGAAGAACAAAATTCATCGATCCGTGAAACTTAGTACGGTGTTAGTATATTAGTTAATCTAACAACCAATTGCAAAAATGGTACCATATCGGTTTCACTAATTAAATGATACCGTTCCCACATATGAGAAACGATCTCAACAATTTGACCTCCGGAGCCTCTTGAAAGAGCAAATTTCCATGACCGATCCGGTTGTTAAAATTTGGTTAACATTTCGCTAGTGTATGCCGATACAACCATGCTAAAATTGTCCGTACGATCTACATATATAATATATTATATAAGTATATCCTCTTCACAAACCGATCCCCCAATCACTCAGAAAAAATCAACCGACTTGCAACTCCGTTAGCCAAAAAATAATTATACGCGTAAGATTTTATGAACAATAGAAAAATTTGTCCAAAAAAAAATTTTAATTATTTCTAATAAAGAAAAAATTTGTCAAAATTTTATCAAATAGAAAATTCCTGTGCAGAAATTTTAATTTCGATAGAAAAATTTGTAGCAAAAATATTATTTCTATAGAAAATTTTGTCTACATTTTAAAAATTTTATTCTATAAAAATTTGTCAAAAATTTTTATTTTCTATAGAAAATTTTTGTCAACATTTATGTCTTCTAGGAACAACTTTAAAATAATGCTACCAAAATTTTATTACAATATGTTTTGAAAATTTGTCAATAATCTTTAATATTTCTATAGATAAAATTTGTCCAATAAATTTATTTCAATATGAAAATTCTGTGCAAACTTTATTTCTACCGGAAGAATTTTGTTAAAGAATGTAATTCAGTCAGAAAAATGCTGTCAAAAATTTTTATTTTCTAATATGAAAATTTTGTCTGGATTTTGAAAATTTTATTTCTAAAGAACGAATGTTGAGGTCCAAAATTATTATTACTTATAAAAATTTGTCCCAATTATTTATGTCGTCTAGAAAATTACACAGTAATCTACCAAAATTTTATTAACCATATGAAATGTGTCACATTTTATTTCAAATAGAAAATTTTATCAAAATTTATATTTCTATAGAAATTTGTCAAACATTTATTTCAAATGAAAATTCTTTGTCAGAATTTTTTATTTCTAGTTAAAGAATTTTGTCAACAGTATTTATATCAATAGAAAAAATTCTTCAAAAATGTTTGTCAAAATTTTCATTTCTAATAAGGAAAATTTGTCAAGATTTTTAAAAATCTATACCCGAAAAAGATTTTGCCACACATTTAATTCCTCATCAGAAAAATTTTTCAAAAAATATATAATTCTATCATCAAAAATTTTGTCAAAAAAAGTTATTTCTATAGAAAATGTTGTCAAATTTTATTCTCTATGAGAAAGATTGTCCAGAATTTTTATTTCTGTAAAAAGTTTGTCAAAAGATGTTATTCTATAGAAAATTTAATGAAAGCATATTCACAGTTTTGAGAAGAATATTGTGTAAATCTCCAAAAAACTTCAAAAAAAATTCTAGCCAAAAACAGTTAAAAAATCTGGGCCATTTTTGGTAACTGCGTGTTCATAAATGTAGTATAGCCTCCATAAAAGCGACCCCCTATTTGAATTCCTCGGTTCTATTATACCCTGCCACATGCAGTTCATTATCGTTCGTGAATTTATGTCTTGCACACTATATAATAAATCGGGTCAAGAACTTGAATATGATACGTATTTACCCGACCTTTCTTTTGTCTACTATATATCCCGCATGGACTAACTTACAATTAGAAATGGATTTGGAAGCAAGTTTTAATAGAATGCCTTGCCAATCGGCCTAAGCGCCGCAAAGCAATTTAGTTGTGAAGACTCGTCTTTAGTAGGAAAATTTTCTACGGCCAAGCCCTGCCATCGTTGGTGGAGCGGTCATAAGATTCGGTTGCCACGTGACCGAAACTTACGACCGTGGTGAACATATCACTTGGGCCTTTAACCCATATACTTCCCAAAAATGTTCGGAACCATCACCCGAAAAATGTGCTAGCAATATCCTACTACATAATATCTTTAAAACACTATACATTATTGTAATTTTTTTAAATTGCAAACAAAAAAAATATGTTGGTGGTCAGAAAGTTTGAAAATTTTCAAAAGAAATTCAGAGAACTCCAAAACAAAGAGAAAAACGTGATCGAAATACAATGTTTTCCCAATACCGTCTGTTTGTTTTTTTTTGGTCGCTTAAACATCTACACTGACTAAATATTATCTTTTTCCCATAATATGTGATCGCCTGCTACTCAGTGAATTTCTGCAGGTAATTCACTCCATGGCAATCGCCTACTCGCGAAAGAATTCCACCAATGTCGTTTTTTGTTTATAGTTTTATAAGCCAAAGCGCGGCTACTAAATTTAAATCAATACAACATTTTTCACTGGCGATTTTGTGACACACAAAAAACAATTATCGATCGTTTGGATCATTAAAATAACACACTTGAAAATGTCACAAATGCCGCTTTATTTTTGTTTACATAAAATTTAATATTCTGTTATTGTCTTTGTGAAAAGATAAGTTCGAGTTCTAAAATAAAACCTGTGATTGAAAAAAAATGTATAGTGATAGATTTGGGTGATACATTTCATTTAAGGACAGTTAGATTGTTTATAACCTTCATTACTATACAATAATCCATAATAGATTTTCTTAATTATATCATCAGGCAATCCATCAAGAAATGGTTGTGGTACTGGATATTATAGACATGTTGGTGGTTGCGGCTAAATGTGATTATCGCAAATTTTTCGCGTGCATTTAAATTGCACTTGTATACGGCATTACTGAAATCGTGAATAGGAAGTTTGGACAAAACATTCAATGGAAAGAAAACCATGACATACAATACATCATATACAAATACCTTAAAATCTACAGATGTGATTGTTTTGAGATTTATACTAAGCATCAAACTTCTCAAAGCAATAAATCCGAAAATAGATTTTAGAATACAAAGTAGATAGTCCAATATAATCCACAATGAAAACAATTAGATTAATTTTAAAATATTTTCTACAACTGTTTGATTATATCAGTAAGGAAAGACAAATTTATATATATTAAATAATATTATATATATATATAGTATATATATAGTATATATGATTATAATAATATATATATCTATTATATAATGAATAAGTATATAGTATGATATATATTATATAGTAATATAATATTATATATATATAGTATATATATATATATAATACTATATATAATATATATATATATAGTATATATATATAGTTAGTAACCTATACTATAATATATATAGATAGTATATATATATATAAATAATATATAATATAATTAAGTTAGTTGCTCTTCTTGCTGAGTATAAATAAAGTTTAGAAAATAATTTAAATTATAATCTACATTGTTTTCATTGTGGTATATTTTGACTATCTTAACTTTGTTATCGTAAAAATCTATGTTTCGGATTTAGTGCTGATAGTTGACTAGAGTAACAATCTCAGAAACAAATCACAAATCTGTAATTTAATGGAAGTGATATAATGTGTATAGTTTATGTATGGTTTCATCAATTAACTGTTTTGCCTAAAACTCAACTAACAGATTTTCATAATCGATAGAACAAATTAAAGCAGCGAACAATCGAAAATCCAAAACATTTAGCAACGCAAAACCAAACAATTTTCATAATAACCCAATTACCACAAAACCATTTCTGATATGCTATGAAATATAAATTAAGAGAAAACGTCTATTATGGATATGTATAGTAATGAAGGTTCATAAACAAAAATCAGAACTGCCTTAAAATGAAAGTTATCACCAAAATTATCACTAAATACATTTTTCACTCATCAGGTTTATTTAGAATGTCGAAAAATATCTTTCACAAAATGAACAAACAGATATAAAGATTTTATGATAAACGAAAATAATAAAAGCGGCATTGTGAACATTTTCAAAAATGTGTGTTATTAATTCCAAAACAGATCGGAAATGTTTTTGTGTGTCCACAAAAATTCGCACAAGTGAAAAAGTTGTAATGATTAAATATTAGTAGCCGGTGGGTTATAAAAAACAAAAAACAAAACGACATTGGGAAATCTCTCGAAGTAGGGAATGCCATGGAGTGAATTACTGTAGAATTCAACTGATAGAGGGATACATAATTTGGAAAGTAAGAATATTAAGTCAGTGTAGATTTAAGCGGCACCAAAAAAAAAAAAACGTTGGAAAACATGTATTTCGATAACGTGTTTCCTTTTGTTGAGTTCTCATGAATTCTTTTGAAATGTAAAACTTCGACACGAAAAACATTTATTTTTGTTTGCAAATAAAAATTAAACAAATGTAATATTTAATGATAGTAGTAGCTATGTAAAAAAATTTTTTGATGGTTCCGAACATTTTTGGAAATACAGAAAACAAGTATATAGCGGGCGTAAGTTGCGGTCAGGCCGAAATCTTAATGTACCGTCTCCACCATGGATGGCGTAGAAAAATTCTACTAAAGACGATCATTCTCACAACTAAATTGCTTGGGTCGCCTAAAGGGCCGAGTGGCATAAAGGCATCTAAAAACTCTAACCATCATCTTCTAAATTGATAAGTTAGTCCATGCGATATATACGTAGACAAAAATAAAGTCGAGTAAATACGGTGTATATTATTCAGTTCTTGACCGATATAGTATAGGAAGAAATAATCTACGAACCGAAATATGAACTCTGTGCGTAATAATAGAACCAGAATTCAAATAAGCGGGTCCGCTTTATATGGGCTATATACAATTGATGAACAACGAGTCTAAACCAAAAATGGCAGATATTTTTAACTGTTGGTAAAGGAATCTTGAAGTTTTTGGAAATTTGACAAAAGATTCCCTCCAAACATGTAAATGCTTCAAAAATTTTTCTATAGAAATACACATTTGAACATAACTTTTCTACAGAAAATAAAATCGAACAAAAAATTCTATAGATAAATTTGAACATACATTCTAAATAGAAATAAAATTTTGACAAAAATTTTGTATAGAAATTAATTTTGAAAAAAAAAATTTCTATAGAAACATTAAAATGTGGCAAAATTTTCTATAAGAAATAAAAGAAATTGACAAAAAATTTCTATAGAAATGAAATTTTGACAAAAATTTGACAGAATTTTCTAATTGAAATAAAAACTTTGGACAAAAATTTTTAAAATAAAGAAATAAAAATTCTGACAGAAGTTTTCTATTGAAATTCAAAATGTTGCAAAATTTTCTATAGATATATAAAAATTTGACAAAAATTTTCTATGAAAATTAAAGTAGTTGGAGCAAACATTGTCTATGGTAATTTACAATTTGTAAGAATTATTAATACCCTTTCCTGAAAGACATAAAATATATGACGTGAACAATTTTCTAATTATAATAAAATTTTGAACAAAAATTTTCTAATTGAAATAAAATTTTAAAATGCATGACAAAATTATTCTAAGAAATAATAATTTTGACAGATTTTTCAAAAACTGAAATGACAAATTTAACAAACATTTTCGTAAATCAGAAATACAAATTTTTGACAGAATTTCTAAATTTAAATAAAATGTTTGACAAAAATTTTCTATAGTAAAAAAATATAAAATTTGTTGACAACATTTCAACTCGGTAAAAATTTGGTACGAATTAATTTAAAATTCTAAACGACATAAAATGATGACTAAAATTTTGTATAGAAATAAAAAATTTCGACAAAATTTTCTTAATAGAGAATATAAGATTTAAATTAAGGACAAAATTTCTAATAGAAATAGAAATTTTGAACAAATTTTCTTCGAAAATAAAAATTGACAAATCCTTTCTCATTGAAATAAAAACAATGGCTGTTGACAAATTTTGCTATAGAAATATAAGGAATACAATTTTTGAAAAACAAAATTTTCATTAGGCAGGAGAAAATTTAGGTATAATTCATTTTGTGCCGACGCGAGTGGGCAATCGTGAATTTTTTCTGTGATTGGGATGCGGCGTTTAGATTGAGGCTATATTATATAAGTTCATAATATAACATGGAATACCGATTCACGAATACGGACCGTCAATTTTCGGCATGACACCACTTGATATCGGGCCCCCATACACCTAGGCGAATAACTAAAATTCGAACGATCGAGATAAATTTCGCCATTCTGTGGTCAAAACCGGAGCCGGAGGTCAAATCTGGAAGATCCAAGCTTTATATGGGACTATATAATAGATCATTAGAAACCGATAGTGAAAGCACCGAATCTATTGTCATGTTGTTAGAATAAATCTTTTACTAACACTCACTACTAGTGTCAAACCGAAATCCGATGAATTTTGTTCTTCGCAAGAGCGCAATCGCGTACGTCAGAATCCTACGGGGCATCAGTTAAATATAGTAGAAGTATCAGGCTAATGATATGGACCGATGTGGGAACCCAGACTTTGTTTCATGGTTGTTAGAAGACCAATATATACTAACATCCGAGACCTCGGGATGGAATTATATCCATCTTAGGACGTCGTGCCGCAACCAAATCTCGGGGGTTCACGGTATAATCAAGGGTCTATTACATAAAAATGGAAATCCGCGAGTATGGCCGTTAATTTGCTCACGG
>PGFW01041472.1:8087-30463 GCA_003123925.1 Haematobia irritans | reverse complement strand
AACCGAGGCTAATCGTAGGCGTCACGTTTCCAACAAAGGAGGTTAGAATATATTAGTGGATTAAGTATGACATCAACCGCCGTAGGGACCATTGCCTGTTACGAAAACCGTCAACCCTCTGCACTACTGGATAGCTGGATCTATGGCCATAAGGGAACGCAAGTAGAAATCCTGGTGCCTTTAATATGCATGAGAGGTATGGCTGTTAAAACCAGTAGCCTCTCTGCACAACTACGTTTTAAGCCAGACCTCATGTGTGCGAGTGAGGCTGTTACCGAAGCCTGTTTCGTAGCTTGCGCAACTGTCCCTAACACGAAATGAAGTGTGAAGTCTGACTAGTCCCAAAATGATTATTGCTACTGAATCAACAACAATCTGAGTGATAGTCATTTGGGGTAGATTGTTTAAGAGGCCGTGTGTAGTAATGTTGTAACAGTGTGAGAGTGAGAAGTGAATGCAATGAGAAGGAGTAATTATTTACAATACAATCATCAAGATTTCGCTGTTTGAGTGTTTTTCTCTCTTTTGTTTTACCAATTCACTTATACTAATAATGATAATAATTTCAAAAGTGTAAAATAGAATTCATATATAATCCATCGAAAATAAATGTATATACATATACATAACAAAATAAATTTATGTAACGAATACTTCGTTACAAACGGATTCTAAGATCTGTATCTTCACTCAATTCCCTGATTTTCATTCAATGAAGCACAGAACGAGCTGATTGAATACAGTAATGTCAGAATACCGATTCTAGATCTGTACTCAATTCCCCTGATTTTCGTTTGCTACAAATCACAGAGCCGTCGCTTGGAATTACTGAACAAACCAAATTGCTAAATTATGTGCAAATTCAGTCCTTTCTCGAACTTCAACCCGTTCTATTCAAAAGCTAGTATTTCTCTCATTGAAGGCAATTCAATTTGCTATTCCCTTTTAAGACAAGGTAACTTGGCTAAAAATATGCAATTCTCGATGTTTTTGTTACCTGATTGCAGGCCCAAAATAATGAAATACTGATTTGTTATTATAATGACGAAGCTAAGGATACCTATGAAGAAATATTAAAAAAAGATAAGCTGACCTGGATGTGTTAAAATTGCCCACATTCTCCCTGAGAAACACGCGATGCGACTGAAAGGATATTCAGAGTATCCCAAACCATAATCGGTATCAGATTTTCCTGAGAAGAAAACAATATCTCTTATGATAAGAAATTGATCTGATCGAAATAAATATAACAAACTGAGAAGACTCTATCTATTGGCAAGGGCAGCAATTTCTTCCAACATATAAATCTGTTTTGAAGACAAACAAAATTGTATGCCCGCAGAAGAGATACAAGTAATACACAAGTTTTGGGATTGATGGATTATCTCTTAGCCGGAATATAAAAATATGGGTATATAGATTATAGAAGTGTTTGTATGACTTCATTGTTCATATTACTTTTAGAAATGCCTCATTCCAATCGACATCCTCGAGGATTCTGGATACGACTGCTTAATATCCCATCTCATCTGAACACCATTCTCAAATAAAAAAGATCCTGTTGATCTTCTCTGTTATGCTTTGATTTTCACACTTACCTCCTTGGATATACTAACTAAACTCCTTGAATGCCTCTCTAAGCCTTTGAGGAAACATTCCAACCTTGATTTAGCAGCAGCAATTACGAGGGCTCAGTATTTGTTTGGTAGACCGAAGATTCATTGACTGAACAGAATATGGAAGTGTCAATAATTGATTTCGAACTCTAATAAAATAAAAAACTGCCTTCCGATATTTCAATGATTAAATAATAATAGGTCCATATCTTAGACACACGATCAAATGCGAAGTTATAAACTCGTACAAGGTTCAGTGATTAAAGTGTATAACCAAATCTCAGTAATAGAACTTCAAACCAATGTCTCACCGACTCAATTTGTTTTGATCCCCAAAATAATGAACTGAAGTATATGAGGTAGAATTGCAAGTCAGTCAGTGTTTGAGCCGTAAGCCGATATGTTCAGTGATGGAACTGCCCAGGAAAATTAGGCAGAGTTAATATAAACTTACAACCCCGATTCTCACTAATGGCGATTTTGATTGAGACAAAAAAAAAGTGTTGCCATACAAATGTACAACTATTTTATGTGCTTACCACAGTGTTGCCGAAACCTCTTGCAATGAAACAACCGTTTGCGCTGTGAAAAACGAAAAAAGGTTGCCAAACTTTGGTAGTGAAAATCAAAACAACGAAATTTGTTGGAAAATATTTCGCATGTATTATAACTATTATTGGGATTTCGACTAAAGTGAGTACTATGTGTTTCGGTTTTTTTCACCAAAACACGAAGATTAAAAGTACAAAAATATTATGAAGACGATTATATTTTCATCGAGTCTGCCAAATATATGGATGGAAATATCCAAGGAATTGATTGCAAAGAATTTATATTTCTTAATTAGTTAATTTTAAAAAAAAGTACCGGTGAAAAACAAAGCTATTTTCAGCTTGAAAAATTGAAATAGTACTTCAGCTTAACACGCAATTTTTTTCTTAAACTAAGCGGAATTGTAAAAACTTTTGATTTTATATATTTTTTAATGATCTTACTCTCTACTTCAGAGTACAACATTAATTACATCCCAACAAAGTCTTTAACTCGAACGTTGCGTCATTCGTCCAAGCAAGATGTTGTAAACTTCTTCATCGTCGTCAGAAGAAACTACTCTCCAATAGCGCATCTACAATGGTGTTGGCGCAAGAAAAAAACGCATTTGCTTTTGCATTTCGCGGCACTAAATTAATCAGCTGTGTTGAAGAAATTGAAAAGCAACCACAATACACGTGTCACGCACTTTCTTTTGTAATTGGAACAACGCTATTATTTAGGTCGAAGAATAAAAGCGTCTTCAACATCTGATTGGAAGTGTAACCATCTGCACCGTAGGCCAGCTACGGTGTTAACAATTGGGTTCACTTTTGCTCTGCGATGGGTAACACCCTAGTCATCCCGACGTGCACATTTTGGGTAGGCTTGCACTGAATTTTCCAATCGAAAAAAAATTTTGATTTTATGGGGTTAAAGGTGTTAAAATATGCAACATATCTTTTTACAATCGAAATCACCACAAGTCTTTCCTTAAAAGTTGCCTCGGCTGCTTAAATGATTTAGATTGCCTTCAGGGACTGAAAGCCTGCTGAGCTTAGGACTTGACCACTGGCCCAGTCATAATTTTGGCAAATCGTGAGTCGCACTATTGAAACTGCGGGGCCTTACGACTCAGAGAAAATGATTGGAAATAGCCCGAAAACTTTAGTAATTAGGTTTGCTCGGCTAACATTCCAGGCAGACAGTTGATTGTCAACAGACTAAAGTCTGAGGTATCAAAATTCAAGGTACAACCAGTCTCAGAGGAATTACTAAGGACCTAGGATTCATAATGGAGCAATCATACCAAAGTTGCAAAACATGAATCTGTCGACCTTATATTTTCATTCGTAGATCGAAGATTTTCATTGACTGATCTGTATATTGACGTTTCAATGATTTGAGACATAATATTATGTCCAAACTGATGAAAGGGAAAAAGAAACTGTTGGCCGAGTGTCTCAGTAATTAAATAGCAGCGTCCATGTATTTCTGAAACGTGACGAAGGATAAGTGATACAAGGTTCAGTGGATTAAAGACCAGAGCAAAATTTCCAGTACAAGAATTGCCAGCTTAAGTTCTGCACTGACCCAACTTTGTTTGGTCTTAAAAGTGGCGAACTGCAAGACCAAGATCTATGTGCTGGAACTGTAGAGAGGTCAGGGTTGAAATTCGCAAGCGAGGGCTTAGTGGTAGAACTTGCAAAAACCAAATTCTAAGTAATGAACTTGCAGTCCGAATCTTAGATAAATATTTCTTCAAAACTGCTGACCGATGTAGTCATATGTTCTTCATTAATACCTATGGCCTAGTGTACTAATCGAATGGACTCATATAATTTATTTACATAACGCAAAGGTATCATCCATTTGGAAATGGCTTGGGATTGAAATTTTGAGAAAGTGATTGATTGTGAGGATCTTGAATTTGAGACTGCCCAGTCCGAAATCTCAGTAAATATCTCTTCACAAAACTGCTTTACCGTTTTGTATGTATATGTTCTTCAACTGCCTATGGCCTAGTGACTGATCATGGCTCAATGTATTTATTAGCAAAACCAAAAGGTATCACCATTGAAATTGCGGATTGAAAAATTTGTGCAGGAAAGTGATTTAATGGTATACATTTGAATTGAACTGCAGATCGAATCTCAGTAAATATTTTCTTTCAAAAACTGTGCACCGATGTAGTGTATATGTTCTCAAATGCCTATGCCTAGTGACTAGATCAATGACTCAATGATTATTAACACAACCAAAGTATCACCATTGATACCGTGGTGCAATGCTTAGCATGCCCGCACTGCATTACACGAGGCGCGAGTTCGATCTTGCTTTCGACCGGAAACACCAAAAAGTTTTCAGCGGTGTAATATCCACCTCAGTAATGCTGCGTTAGCATTTCTGAGTGTTTCAAAACTTCTGTAAGTGTTTCACTCTGCCCAATGTGGAACGCCTTTCGGGCTCGGCTATAAAAATGAGGTCCCTTGTCATTGAGTTAACATTGGACTCGGGCAGCACTCAAGTGTCATAAGCGAAGAAGTTCACCAATTGGTATCACAATGGACTGAATGGGTCCACGCTGGAGCCTGGTACATCGGGTTGCCACTAACAATCACCCATTGAAATTTCGGATTGAAAATCTCTGCAGAAAGTGTTGATTGAAATGTACAACCTTAGTAATTTGAATTGGCCCTCAGTGACCTGTAGGCGAATGGCCATAGTGTTTTGTCAGCAGATGATTAGTCTGAGGGATTTAAATGAGGACTGCAGTATCAGAGTAACTGATTGAAATTATAAAGGTGATACGTCAAAATTTGGTCAATTAAACTTGGACGTATTTCTTCAAGTTTTGCATTTAAATAAACCTGAGCACCTCTCATTTTGAAGGTGTGTGTGTGTAGAATGTTGCCCTCCTGTTTGATTTTGGAATTCACTCTTCAGTTGTCAAAATGTCGTCCAAGCAAGAGAGCAGCGCTATAAAAATTCTTGCTCGCGCATCGCGAAAATCGAGCCTACTAGCACGCAAGCCTCCGGCAAAATCGCTAAAAAGTTTCTAAATTCTACCATGGTACCAAAATTGGCACTTAAAGTGTTTGGGAACGTTTGTCGACAGCCCAGGAAAGTCTGGATCGGGGGGAAATCGGAAGAACCGGAAAGCCGCTTCGCAGCACAACAAAGAGAGTTTGCCCGGTAGTTGTTCGAAGCAAACCCTAACCTCTCTCCTCTCCGATGATGCCGCAAATAAGCTGGGTGCTGACGGTCTACAACGCGTCGCATTCCGAGGCCGGCAGAAAAAGCGTAGTCTGCGGGACGTACTCTACTTACAAGCAAGCGGTAGTTGGACCTCCAGAATCCGCGATGATAAGGACAAAAATACGACCGGCCGCCAAAGCCCTGGCCGATCCCGGAGGCTGTACACCGACGATGCTGGGAAGTTTTGAGCTTGCGTGGGTAAATGGACGACGAATACCTACGGGTCTGATAAGCCGAGGCTACAAGCCCAGAGGCTTCCGGGACTAGGAAGTTTTATACAGCAAAAGGAGCGACGGAGGAAGGTTAGCAAGACTTGATTTTTTGCAAGGAACCATACAATAGCTGTCAAAAGTTCGCCAAACGAAATATCTGGTGACACAGCCATCTGTACTGTGGCTTGGAAAAAGCAACTTGTTCATAGCTGTCCGGGGACTGTGCAACAAGAAATTTACGCTGAAGACAGTGTTTGAATAAACGTCTGCTGCCTTCCTGGAAGAAACACGGTATTCCGTACTGTTCTGGCCGGAGTTTGGCAAACGTTTGCAGGTGGTCCCGTAAGACGACAAGAACCCTCCAAACATGCCAGAGCTCCGCCCCAATTGAGAAATACTGGCTCATTTGTCAAAGCGGAGCCTAAAGAAGACCAAAAAAACTGCCCTAAGACCGAGCAGCCAGTTTCAAGGCGCAAAACTGGCTTTCCTGCGCCGAAGGAAGGTGGACAAGGTGGCGCTGTACAAAACTCTGATGGCCAGGTGTCAAGCGTGAGGCCGGCAATTCGCATTTGGAAAAAGCGAAAGCCTAACTGGAATATTTTTCCTGAATTTTATACTAATTGAACTTGAAAAATAAATTTAATTTATTTTTTTAAATAAACGATTTTCACCGATTTACACGCGGGTTTTCCCTTGACCAAATTTTGACCGTATCACCCTTTTGACTAGGGACTTAATTTATGGAACGCATGCTGATATTACTGCCTTTTCAATCTTCCGATATTCATTAACGAACAGTATGATTATTCGAAAGTACTCAGTGAATTAACACTAGTGAGGTCCATGTCTTTCGAAACATGACCGGAGCGTTAATGCAAACGAAGCTTAAACATTAGATTGATGGGAATTGCAACGTGATTATAAAAAAAGAGCGATTCCATATTAAATTTTTATCAAATTATTTTATTTAGTGCGTAGTGCAAGACGCGAAGCTTCAGTAGATGTTAATTGGAATCGAACCTATTTGATAGAAAATACATGTCATATTTCGAAGTATAGTCGAATGTACGGTTTATTGTAGGTTTGATATGTATTAATTAGGCAGCGTCGGGTACGAAAAGTGGCACGTGGTGAATGTTGTGCAAATGTGATTATTTCTGGAAGAAAGTGATGTGTGATTAGTTAAAGTGACCCGACCTGAAAAGCTGAAAGCGACCACCACAAGACAAACTGCGAGTCAGGATGAGCTGACCGAAGAAGACCTTATGTATGTGGAAATCGCGCGGTACTGTTCAGCGGGCTGAAAAGGTTGGAAAAAAATGTCAGGTTAAAGCGCAGTCGGTAAACAATTGTCCATTAGCCAAAAGCTTTTTTCTTGGAAAATCATTAGAATTAGAAATTCAGATGGTAAGAATGTAGAAGATGGGCGGATGCGAAACCAAAACGGGTGCGTACTACTCTTGGCAGAGGGCTTGTTCGATCAAGAGAGCAAGGGGGCCGTGCAGGTGTCATACTGGCGCATACGACACAGTATGGGCGCAATTGCTGGCAAAGCCAACGAATAAGACAATGGATGAGAGTACAGCCGAACATTGCTAGCCGACTCCAATACGAGCCCACAGACCTTAAATCCGAATGCAACAGCATCCACGCCAGGGCCGTCCGGCTAATCATAATAACAGCGAACGAACTCGGCAGGGACAGACACGCACAGACAATGGGGCCTGTTGCGAGTTGCGCAGGCGGAAGTGATTGGGTGGGCAGTGTAGTCGGTTGCCTCAGCAAGGTCACCCATGATTAATAATCGCTACAGCGGCTAACACCATTTAATCCAAAAGCATCCAGGATAATGGCAGATAAAACAGATTACGAATTTCCCTGCAAGCGGTGTGCGCATAGTAAGACTCCCCCAACTCATTACATCCTTGAGTTTTTTTTTTTGTCAACAAGAGTATCGCTTCGCTGTTAATATAAATGCGACGTGGGGTGGTGTGAGTAATATCAGGTAGTACAACAAAGAGAGTTGATTTAGGAAGGCAGTGGTTTGACATATTTGAAATTGTTAAAAGTTTTTCTGTTTGTAATTACGTATAGGCAATGAGATTGTTGCCTGTGTGGCCTTTAAGTTTGTTTAAAGGCCGTATTGATTGTTGTCTCCAAGAGACCCGTTGCCTAAGTTGCCTAGGATTTAAAAGTCGTGATGCACGTCCCTTTTAGCAGCAGTTGAGAAGAAGAGATGATGTTTGTTGCGAGAGTCAACTAATCTAGATTAATCAATAAATTTTTAATGAAATATTTTTTAGAAACACAGGGGAAAAAAATGTTTACCAAAATATTTGGCAATTGTAAGCTAAAAGATTTTTCCAATTTAAAAAATTAATTTTTTTGAAAATGTTTTGTAATCGTAAATTGATGTTAAACAAGTAAGACAATTATTGACAGGTTTGTAAGAATCTTGTGTTCTGGTGAAAATTAGTTAGTGTTGAGATGTTTTAATGTGAATAAAATAAATTTATATAGATAAATTAAGTTGTTAAAAATTTACTTTCAATGCTTAAATAGTTAAGACAAGTGAGAGATTGTCGAATATTTAAATTTTTAAAGATTTTAGATTAAAGAAAGTTAGATTAAGTTTATTTTTAATTAAGATATAGATTTATGAGTAAAAAGAGATAGATTAAAAAAAGGTTAGCTTTTTCCAAAACAAGATTATGAAGACGCAATAAGTCAGATGAGTTGGACAGTTGGTGTTAGAAGTTTTTGAATTAAAATATTATATCTGAATTAATTTGTACATTAATAAATAATTAGTATAAAGAAGATGAATTAAACGATGAATTTGATTTTTCAGATCGAAATAGAGAACAAGGTAAACTCAATGAGTTAACATTTTAAAATTTTTTAATTAAATATTAATAATTTCGGAATGTTTTAGGATTGAAGAAGATGAGATTGGTATATTAAAGAGAGAAGTTAATGTAGAAAAAAATGTATACGATTTGCAATCGTAAAATAGGAAGACATAATAGTCAGATGATTCCCATTTGTTAAATTTTTAAAATTAAAAAATTAATAATTTAATTTTTAAATTAAGTAAAAATTTAAGTTAATTGTATACAAAAGAACTAATTGAAAGAAAAGTGACATGTTTAAGTGCGTAAATATCGAAACGAATAAGTCAATGGATTTTAAATTGGTAAAGTTTGTGAGATGGTAAGAAAGTTGAGATTACATTGTGTAATTTTTTAATAATAGGAGAGGTAAGATTTGTTAGTTAGTAAAGAGAAGATTAGTGTAGAAAAGGAATGTTACTTTGTGTGAATCTTCAATATGAAACAATAATTCAATTGAATTATTTTAAAGTTGTTTGAATTAAGGAGAAAGTGTGACTCTATTAAATTTGTAATAATAAGGAAGATATGATAAGAAAGGAGGTATTTTTGAAGAAGGATTGTACTGTTGTTAAGTCGTGGCCGGAGGAGGAGACGAAGTGAATTGTCATGTGAGGTGTAAAAAGAAAGTTGTGTTTGAGAGATGTTTAAGATTTTAATAAAGAAGGAAGATAATAAGTTACGAGTTTTGGTAATGTCATAAATTAAAGTTGAATTAGTGGAGAAAAGAGATTAGATTTGAGAGGAGAGAAGTGTGTACTTGTGTTATGCGAAATTAAACAGATAAGTGCAAGTCTGTGGAGCATTTATAGAATAGTTGTTAAATTTAAAAAACTTAATTGTAAGTTTTTAATCAGAGAGACCCTAATAGTAAGGATGAGATGCAAGTTTTATCAAAGCTAGAGGAGGAGACGGACAGGGAGGTTGCATTTAAAAACTTATTTGAAGACTGAGTTGAGTTGTGAAGAGAGAGAAAAGTTAAGAAGTAGAAGAGAAGTTAATTTATTTTAAGCAAATGCAAGCGATTGCAAATTAATATGTGTTTAGAGTGTTAGATGTAATGTTAAAAAGAAAGAAGTTGAAGTTTGAAATTCTTGACGTCATCCTTTTGTTAGTCGCAGTTGAGGACAGTGGGCTTGTTTGATTAATGACTTGGGTCGATGGGTTTCGTATTAGTTTGTGAAGACAGTCCTATGTTTAAATAAATTAGGAGTGTATTCAAATTTTGGAGTTGAGAAGTTGTTTAATTAAAAAAGGAAGTAATTAAATTTTAATTGTGTGAGTTAAGAAGATGAAGGTTTATGTAGTTAGGAAAATTATTTTAGATAAGGATTTCGTATTGTGTGAGGGCGGTAGCATAGTAGATTGTCGAGATGAGATTTGCAATTATGTGCCAGAATTGTTTAAGCAGTTAAAGTTAAATAAATTGAATTCATTGTAATTTTTAATTAAAAATAAAATTTTATTTATAAAAATCAGTTAATTTAAAAAATTTACTTTTTAATCGAACATTTGAAACAAGTATTCATATTATTGGTTAAATTTTTAATTTAAAAAATTAATGTGAAGTGTTGTAGATTGTGGTGTGAGATTGAATGAATGAAGAGTTTGATGAGCGAGAGTGTGAACAGTGTGGTAGAGTCAGAATAGCGTCAGAGAGTACGTAATGTGAGTTTAAAAGAAAATGGGTGTTGTAATTGTGTTTTAGATTAGAGAACGCCTATTGTTAAGATTGAAGTGCAAGTTTTGTTAGAGTGCAAACTAAGAGAATACAGAGATTGTGCAGTTTGAAGGGAAATAAGGTAATTGAGAAGTATCTCGTCTCTGGTGTGCCGTCCTCGCTGCGCGGTGGGTGTGTAGGGCGTGGTCGTGATATGAGTAGGTGATTGGTGTGCAGGGGAGTGTACTTTGGTATGTAGAGGGCGTGTTGACTTGTGTAGTTGTGTTGGAGTTTTTGGTGATGTGAAAAGAGATTCGATCTTTGCAATTAGGGGGGGGTCGGTTGTGTGAGAGTTTGAAAAACTCATTTAAAAACATTGTTTGTTAAATGCTTAAGCTTTAGTGGGTGTCTGAGTGTTGAGTGTAAAAGTGGTGGAAAAAAGAAAAATTTTAATGGTGTTAAAATCAAGTTTATTGTCGTTAATTAAGAGAGAGTTCACAGTAATGTGAATGTTTTAATTAAATAATTAGAATCATTTGACTATATTTTGTGTTCAGAGTTTTCGGGATTAAAAGAAAATGTTTTTGGAATTAGATTTTTGGGATGGATCGAATTGTATTGTCTTAATTAGAAGAAATGAAGAGTGTAGAGTTTTGAATTTTGGTAAGTTTGTGTAAAGATGTGTGAGAGAGATGGGGTGTGCGAGGAGTCAGTGGGGAGTGAGCTGTGAGGGGTGTCTATGGTGCGGCTGTGAGAAGAGATGTGGGAGAGATGTGTTTGTGTCAATTAGATGTTGTTGGGTAGTGATCAGAGTGTGTGTGTGCGGTGAATTAAGGAGAGAGTGGGAAGAGTAGATGTGGAGTGGTGTTGTTGTGAATAAAGGAGATTTAATCCAAATTTGATCCAAGTTAAGTTTTTTAGAGTGTGGGAGTGTCGTTCAGCTCATTAGAGAGGGATGAGCGGCGGTATTAGGAGGTGCGAGCGAGCGGTTGAATGGGATAGAGAAAGGGAGGTGAGCAACGGAGAGCAGAGGATGGTTCAAGTTAATCGTTTTTTTTGTGCGTAAGGATTGCATTCAATTGAAAAATAGTCTAATGTGATGGTTGATTGGGTGGTAGAAAGGCGTCAATGGTGATTGTTTGGTGAGTGTTTCGGTTTTGTTTGATTGGTGAGAGCGTGAACTGAGTTCGAATTACGGTGTTTTGAGAATGACTTGTGGGGGCTGTGTTTTTTAGTTTTTGATTAAAATGTGATTCTTTCTATTAGGCGGTTTTATTAAAAAATTCACATTAATTTTTAATATTAAAATTTAAAATGTCAGATCAGGTTGACGTTGGATGCTGTTTGCAGTTCGAGTTAAAAGAAGTAAATGTGTGTGTCAGGATTAATGTTTTGTTATGATTCAATTTATGTTCTGGATTTAAAAGTAAGAGTTAGATTATTTTTTTAATTTTAAAATTTAAAAAATTTTCAAGGCAATGGACTTTATTGTTTCATATTCGATTAGAAAAGTAAATTTTGTGGCAACTATTCGTGATATCACGATTTGTGTTTCTTAGGGAGGTTAAAAGACGTTAAGAGGTAGATGTGAATTTTTAATTAAAACTTTAAAAATCTCAACCAGGCTTGACTGTATTGGTTGGTCGTTATTGGCGATTAAAAAGTAATTGTGTGTTTAATTATTTTTTGTATATCAATTTATGTCGTTAGATTAAACAAGTTAAATTAATTAATTTTTTAAGGTGTAAAATTGTACGGAAATTGTGCAATCAATTGAGACTTATTGTTTCTTATTTCCGATTAAGAATGTAATTTTTTTCGATTGAGTTTTTGTACGTCAATTGAATTAAGAAATTTCTTCTTAATTTAAACAATTAAGATTAATTAATTTTTAATTGTGAAGAATTTTAGTAAAGATTTGCGAATCAGTTGAGGCTTGATTGTTTCTTATTCGCAGTGAAATGCTAAATTTTTTGGTTCAGATTATTCTGGTCTATAGTCAATTGTATTTTCTTAATGTGAAAAATTAAGATTAAATTAATATTTTAATTAAAAAGTTTAAATGGTTATGGAGTCATTGAGTTATTGTTTCTAGTTTGCTAGGTGGTGAAAGAGTAGGAAGGGGATTCATTTTTCCAAGTATAGTGTTTGTTGTATATTCGAGAGTGTGTGTATTTATTAATTGGACTAAATGTAAGAGTAGAGTGTGAGGATGATGTTTAGATTCAAAATGTTAGGAGGGAAATTCGAATCGGTTGACTGGTATTGTGTTTCGTAGGTGTTCGGTGTTTGCGAGAGAGAAGGTAGATTGTTTCTGAGATTATTTTGTGTTGTGATCAAGTTTATCGTGCTTGAATTAAGAAAATTTAAGATTAGGATTAAATTGTTTGTGAATTAAGGGAATTGTGTAAAAATTTCAAGTCATTGCTTATTGTTTTCTATTCGATGTGAAAAGTAAAGTTTTCCAATTAATTTATTATATTGAAATGTTATTGTCTTGAGATTGAAAAAATTAAGATTTAGATTAAGTGGTTTTTTTAATTTAAAAATTTAAAAATGTCAATCACTTGTCGTATTGTTGTCGTGATGGTGTCGGATTAAAGAAGAAGTTTTCAATGTAAGTTTTTTAAGTGTGGGGGAAGGAACTGTGGTTTAGCATTTGCAATTGCAAATATTTTTGGGTAGGAAATTTGTGTGGTCGTGGTGTGGTGCTAACGATTTCAATTAAAAATTTATTGATTAATTAGCTTCGTGATTGGAAGAAAACAAAGTATTTTTTCGTGTTGTTGAGAAATGAGTTGATCGAGGTTTGAAACTTGTAGCGAATTGAGGTAAGGGTTGTGGAGCAAGGCATCGGAGAGTAGAGGGGCAGACAGTAAGGGTGTGATAAGCAGTGGGCAATTGCTTGGTATGTGAGGCCAAAGCGTGTCGCAACGTTGAAAGACTTGTTCGAGATTGCTGGAGGGGGGGGGGTGTAAAGTGCGTGTAATAACGGTTTTTTGGGTTTGTTAGTATGGCTATTGCCTTCGCTTGTATGGAGTTACAAGGGCGAAGGATATTTTTGGACAAAAAGGAAGAAGAAGGTACGAAGAGGGTGTAATGAGTTGGGGGAGTCTGTACTGTTGGCCGCAGAGACAGCCTGCAGGGAGAATTCGGCTGAGTTGTCAGTTTATTTGGCGCATTATTAGGATCCGTTCGTGGATTCAGATGTGTTTAGGCCGCTGGGGGTGAGGACTTTGATTTAATATGGGTGCAGTTGAGCACGACTGACGTACTGGCCACAGATACTTCGGGGCTGGCACTGATGCAAAGGATTGTTGTGGGCTGCGTTGGTTGTCTGTTGTGTGTGCGGTGTTATTATGCTATTAGCCGGAGCCTGGCGTGATGCTGGTGTGCGAGTGCGGTAGGATTAGTTTGCTTGTATTGGACGGTCTGAGCAGGGGGGCGTGTGGCTGTTATTACTATTGTTGATTGATTTGCGTTTGCAGGATTGCGGCCAGAGTATGTGTGTGTGATGCGAGTGATGACCCAGTGCGAGGGCTGGTTTGTTTGATGAGAGGAGCTGCTGCGAAGGAGGTGGAGTAGCACGTGGTTTTGGTGGGTATTGCGATGGATTTTAATTGTTATTTAATGTCTTCGAGATGAGTTTTCTCAGAGAACAGCTTTGCGGGCTAAGAAGATGGTTTAGATGCTTAGATGATTTTTGTCCAACCTTACGTGGCTGAAGCGAGTCGGGGTTATTTCAGCATATCATAAAGGGTTTCTTGGGGTGGTCGAGCGTAGTCTGATGAGGGTTGTTGTGGGTGGTGGGTGTTTGCAGCTGTTGCAGGGGCGTCACTTTAGTAATCCACCACAGTAATTTCTTCCAGAAATAATAACATTTTGCGCACACAGTTTCACCAGTGGATTTTGGTACCGAGCTGTAATCATTAATAGAGTATGAAAATAGAAGTGAGATAGGCGGCGGGGGGGTAATGTCGATAAATACTCTTCGGAAGTCATGACGAGTCGCGTGGAAGTTTGTTGTATAAAGTCAGTTCAGTTCCTATTGAATTAGCTGAAGCTTCGGTTGCGAGCGTACGCAGGCTACAATAATAATAATGGTTGAGTGAAAATTTGAAGTATGGACATTCGCTTTTTTGGTATGAAAGATAGGTTCGATGTCCGATTAATTTAATGGACGAGGCGTGTGCGGGTGTTGCAGGTGTGAGCCGGTGCTCGGGCGGTCAGTGGTTTTCGGAAGACATGAGCCTACTAATTTAGATTCAGGGGGTGAGAGCGCTGTGCGAGCGGGTATATCATATGTTTCAGTAATGGTAATAATCGGCGAAGATTGAAGGGAGCCAGGTTAAGTAGTGGCGCGATGGGGCGGTTGGGTCCAGTAAGAATTATCGCGGGAGGTTCAAAGAAGGGGTGAGTAGCGCGGTCGAAGCAATTTTGGTCAAGGGAGAAGACGCGGTGTAAAGTCGAAGTGGGAAGTCGGTTTGATTGGAAGGGATCATAGATTAAAGTGTATTTTTTCAAGTTCAGATAGGTGAGTAGGAAAGTTTCGAGGATAAAAATATTTCAGTTAGGCTTTGCGGCGTGTTTCCAAATGCCGAATGTGCGGCCTGCGGACGCTTGACAGCCTGGCGCAATCAGGATTTGGGGGTGCTACAAGCACCTTGTCCAGCGCTTCGTTTTCGCCGCGTAGAAAGCCAGTTTGCCAAGTTGAACTGGCTGCTCGGGTCCGTTTAGCAGTTATTTGGGTGCTGTCTTTAGGACTCCGCTGGGGCGAAGCTGAGGGCCCGGAGTCATTTTCTCAAGAGTCTGGGCGGGGAGGCGTCTGGCCAGTATGGGGGAGGGTTGGCGTGGTGTCCGTTGGGGAACCACCTGCACGTTTGCCACAATACCGGCCAAAGACAGTACGGGAATAAAACGTGGTTTCCTTCAGGAGAGAGGGCTAGCGAGCCGCTTGTATGTGCAAACGACGTGGTTGTCAGGCGGTAAATTGGTTCTTGGTGTGACAGGTCGGGCCGGGGGGGAAGCGTGAGGTGGAAAGGGATGTGTGTGGGCGTTTTGCAGAATGCCACAGTTACAGAGTCGGGGCCTTTGTCGAAAGCCACGATGATTTTCTTTGCAGAGAGCTGGTTGACAGTTTTTATGTGAGCCGTTGGAGCAATATCTGCTTACCGTGTTGCCCCTCTCGCTGTTGCGCTGCGTATAAGAACTCGCGCGTGTGCCGCGGAAGTGCTGCTGTGTAGTCGGGCCTTTGAGCGGTAGGGTTTCGGTCGTCGCATGTAGCACGCGAGTCCAAACTTGGCCCAGGCAGTCGCGTTGCGGTGTACAGCCTCCGGGGGATCGGCGCTTTAGGCCGTCGTAAATTTTGTTTATCAGTTCCGGCGATTTGGAGTCGGACTGACCTTCTTGGTGAAGTCGCATAGTCGAGGCTCTGGTTTTTGGGCTCGATTGCACGGTTGGTAGGACGATACACCTCGGAGAAGCTTATGTTGCGGCGATCTCGGAGAGAGAGGAGGGCGTTACGCGGGTTTCGGCTTGAAGCACTACCGGGGGCCAAAGCTCCTCGTTTGTGTGTCTCAGCGGCCTTGCCGGCGTTTTTCGGAGTGTTGCCCCCCGATCCAAGAACTCCTGGGCGGCTGTGTCGACGAGGAACGTTCCCCAAACGAGCTGTTAAGTGCATTTCGTAATGGTAGATTTGAGAAGACTGTTTCAGCGCAGTTTTGCAAAGCTTTGCGGGGGTGGCTAGGTAGCGTCGTTTATTTTCGCCGATCGCGCGCGAGCAAAATCTTGGGATACGCTTGGCTCTTCTTGCTTGGACGGCATTGTGACAAAGCTGAAGGAGTGGAAATTCCAAGTGACATTCAAAACAGGAGCAACATGTCTACACACACACACTTCAAAAGCATGGAGAGGCTTGCTCAGGTGGCGTTTTTAAAGCATGCCCAAAGATTGAAAGAAATACGGTCAAGTTGTATATTGACCAAAATTTTTGACGCGGGTGATCGACCCGTTTATGAAGGTTCAATGGTGGAGGTTTACTGCTGGAGTGAGCTGCAGTCCTCAATTTAGATCGGCTCAGAGCATGCATCTGCGCGCTGGACGAAGGAGCACTGATGCGCATTCGCCTACAGGGTCACTGAGCAAGTGTCAAGATACTAGCGTACAGTTGTAGCATTGTCAGGATCATCCTGTCTCAGAGAATTTTGCAAGTCGCGAAGGTCTCAATGGTGCACTTGGTTAGGTGGCAACGCTCGATGTACCAGGCCTCACGTGGGACCATTTCAAGTCCATGTGGATAACCACGATTGGGAACTTGCTCGGCTTTAATCAGCTGGGGCAGGTGGGCGTGCCGATTCCATAGTTATAGCTCATGACAAGGGACCTCATTTTTTAGTTAGCCGGAGGTCCTCGCCGAACCCGGCAGAGGAGGCGTTTCCACATGTGCATGAAAACCACTGTATTCACAAGTTTTCGAAGAGACACTCCGAGAAGAGGAACCAGCGGATGTACTGAGGTTGGGCACTATCTACACCGCTGAAAAAACCTTTTTGGTGTTGTCGGTCGCGAAGCAAGAATGCGAACGTCGCGGCGCTCGTGTGTGGCAGTTGCGGGCGAGTGGCGTCAAGCAGTTGCAGTCGCAGCGGGGTATCAATGGTGGATACCTTTGGGTTGGTTAATAAATCAGTTGAGTCGATTGAGTTAAGTCGACTAGCGCCATAGGGATTTGAAGAACAGTATACAGTCATCGTTTCAGCAGGTTTTGAAGAAAATATTTTACTGAGATTGCGGATCTGGCAGTTCAATTCAAAATGTTATATAAATGCACGTTTCTCAGCAGGAAGTTGGTCAATCCGCAATTTCAATGTGCATACTTTGGTTTTGCTAATTAAATCATTGAGCCTATTGATTCCACCTCACCTAGGCCATAGGCAGTTGAAGAAAGCGTATACATAGCGAGGAGCGGGTGAAGCAGTTGTTTGAAGAGATGATTGTACGTGAGACTTCGGAGCTGCCAGTTGTCAATCAAAATTACAATTCAATCACTTTCTCAAAAATGTTCGAATCGCGCAGATTTGCGAATGGTGGATACGTTTGGGGGTTCTGCCATAGATAACATGTGATTGAGTCATTGATTGAGGTGGCAGCGGGTAGGCCAAGTAGGGATTTGAAGAACAGTATACAGTACAGTCGCGTCAGCAGTTTGTTGAAGAATATTTACTAAAGATTCGGACTGCAGTTCAATTTTACCTTAGAATTTGGTTTTTCGCAGTTCTACCACTTAAGCCCTGGGCTTGCGCATTCAACCCCTGACTCTCTACAGGTGCGGCGAGCGGAAGATCGGGGGGTTGGTCTTGCAGTTCGCCACTTTAAGACCAAAACAGGAATTGGGTCCAGTGAGACGTTAAGTGCTGCGAATTTCGTGTGTACCTGTGAAATTTTGCTCGTCGTCTCTTTAATCAGGTGAACCTTGTGGTATTCAGCTTTATCCTTCTGGGTCGACGTTCTCAACATACATGGACTGGCTAGTGTTAATTCGTGAGGACGATTCGGCCAACAGTTTTGTTCATGTTACTCAGTTGGACAGTAATATATTTACTGTGCTCAAATTCATTGGAAACGTCAAGGTAGGTAGTACATCAGATCCAATGAATTCTGTCGATTCCTACGAATGAAGTATAGTCGGGACGAGATTTTCAAATGTTGCAACTGTTCGGTATTGAGCTCATTTAGGAATCCTAGGTCGGACTTTAGGTAATTGCCTCGTGAGCGGACTTCGTACCCTTAAATTTTATACCTCAGCTTTAGCTCCTGTGTGGACAAGGATCGAGCGGTGGTCTGCCTGGAATTTACGCGGAGCAAAGGCCTAATTATAGAATTTGCGCGGCTATTCAAACTCATTTTCTCTGGAGTCCTGAAGGCCCGCGGTTTCAATAGGTGCGGACTCTCGGATTGTGCGCAAAATATGACTGGGCCAGGGGGTGCCGTTCAGTCCCTAAAAGCACAGGCTTTTTCAGTCCCCACTTTGAGCAATCTAAATTCATTTAAGCACCGAGGGCAACTTTTAAGAGAAGGACTTGCTTGGTTTGATTTCGATTGGTAAAACAATAGTGTTTTTGCAGTATTTTAACCGGTGCCCGCGAGGGAAGATCAGAGAGAATTTTTTTCGATTGGTAAAATTCGAGTGCAGCGCCTACCCAAACATGTGCCGACGTCGTGCGATTGGACTAGGTGGTTACCGCATGCGGCAAGGGAGCAAAGAAGTGCAACCCATTTTACAGCGTTAGCTGGTCCTGACGGTGCAGATGGGTTAGCAGGCTTCCAAATCAGGATGCTTTGAAGGACGCTTTTAGTCTTCGGACGCTAAATAACTGCTTTGTCCAATTTACAAAAGAAAGCTGCGGTGACAGCGGGGTATTGTTGGGTTGCTGTTCCAGATTGTCCTTCGAACACAAGCTGATTAATGTTAGTGCGGGCGAAAGTGCAAAAAGGCAAATGCGGGGACGGCGGTGTTTTTTTTTGACCCAAAACGACCAATTGTAGGGATCGGCTATTGGGCAGGTAGTAGTTCTCTCTGACGACGGACTGAGACAGTGTAACACATGGCAGTTGCTTGCGAAGCGAAATGAGCCAACGTCGAGCTTAAAGGAACTTGTTGGAGGATGGTAATGGTACAGTTGTACTCTGGGAGCAGTAGAAGGGAAGATCATTAAAGAATATTTATAAGAATCAGAAAGGTTTTAACAATTCCGCTAGTTTGGAAGAAAAAAATTGGCGTGTTGAAGCTGAGTACTGATCGTTCAAGTTTGTTCGAAGCTGGAAAATAAGCTTGTTTTCGGACGGTTACTTTTTAAGTTGAAGGCTAAGATTTAGAAATATAGAAATTCTGTTGCAGATTCAATTCTTGGATATTTTCCAGGTCCAGTTCATGATTGGCAAGGACTCGGATGAGAATATATCGTCTTCATTAAAGGTAGTATTGGATACTTTTAATTTCGTGTTTTGCGTGGTTGAAAAGAAACCGGAAGCATGAGTACTCACCTTTAGGTCGAAGATCCGCAATAATATTTAAATAATGAGATCGAAATATTTTCCACCAGAATTGTCGGTTTGGTGTTTTGGTATAGCGCGAGCTGGGGTGGCACCTGGTGTTTTCGGTTTTCACACGCGAAACGGGTGGTTTCAGTTGCAAGGAGGTGTTCGGCAACACTGGTGGTAACACCATAAATGTGTGTGACCGATTGTGTTATCGCACGACGTTTTTGTCTCAGAGTCAAAATCGCCATTAGTGGAAGAGGAGTGGCGGGGGGTTGTAGTTTAAGTAGCGTGTGGGGGCGCGTAATTTTCGTGCAGTTGCCGCGGATCAGCTGAGGAACAGGTTCGGGGCGGGTTTTGACGGCTTCGAGGGAGACGAGGGGGGGCTGAACTGGTACTCTGCGGCGAGAGGGTTCGAGCGGGGCTCAGTGATACTTTCCAGTTCGATGTATTTGGGGGGATCAAAACAGGGAGATGGCGGCGTGTCGTGTGAGGACCATTGGTTTGAAGTTCTATTACTGAGATTTGCGGTTATGCACTTTAATCACTGAACCCTTGTCACGGTTTATAACTTCGGCATCTTGGTCGCTGTGTCTAAGATATGGGCCTACTATTTAATCATTGAAACATAGGAGGCCAGTTTTTATTATTTCATTGAGTTCGAAATCAAATTATTGAGCACTTCCACTTACTGATTCGAGTCAATGAAATCTTCGGTCTACCAAACAATTATCTGAGCCCTCGTCAATTTGCTGCTGCTAAATCAAAAACCGAGGCTATTCGTAGCCGTCAGTTCCAACAAAGGAGGTTATGGAATATATTAGTGGGATTAGTAGACACCAAACCGGCCTAGGCGACCATTGCTGTAACGAAAACGCAGTAACCCCCTCTGCACTTACTGGAATAGCCTGGGATCTATGGCGGCATAGGGACCAGTGTAGAAATTGCTGTGCGTTTAATATGCATGAGAAGAGCGCTAGTGGCTGTTGAAAACGAGTAGCCTCTCTGCAACAACTTACCGTTAAAGGCCAGGACCTATGTGTGCGGAGTTGAGGCCTGTTACGAAGCCGTTCGTACTTGCTGGGCAACTGTCCTAACACCCAGTCATGACGTTGTGAAGTCTGACTAGTCCCATACAATGAATTATCACTTGAAGTCACACAATTCTGGGAGTGATGACCGTCACTTGTTTGGAGTAGTTGTCTAAGAGGCCCGTGTGCTAGTAATGTGGTATACAAGTGTCGAGAGGTTAGCCAATGTGAATGAATGTAGAAGAGTAATTATTTACAATAACTATCAAAGATTCGCTGTTGAGTGTTTTCTCTCTTTTTGTTTTTACAATTCACTTATACTAATAATGATAATATTTCAAAAGTGTAAAATAGAATTCAATATATAATCCATCGAAATAAATGTATATACATATACATAACAAAATAAATTTATGTAACGAATACTTCGTTACAACAGATTCTAGATCTGTACTTCACTCAATTCGCCTGATTTTCATTCAATGAAGCACAGAACGAGCTTGATTGAATACAGTAATGTCAGAATACCGATTCTAGATCTGTACTACAATTCCCCTGATTTTTCGTTTGCTGACAAATCACAGAGCCGTCCGCTTGGAACTTACTGAACAAACCAAATTGCTAAGTTTGTGCAATTCAGTGACTTTCTCTGAAACTTCAACCCGTTCTATTCAAAAGCTAATATTTCTCTCATTGAACGGCAACTTCAATTTGCTATTCCCTTTTAAGACAAGGTAACTTGGCTACAAAATATGCAATTCTCGATGGTTTTGTTACCTGATTGCAGGCCCAAAATAATGAAATACTGATTTGTTATTATAATGACGAAGCTAAGGATACCTATGAAGAAATATTTAAAAAAGATAAGCTGACCTCGGATGTGCTTAAAATTGCCCACATTCTCCCTGAGAAAACACCGATGCGACTGAAAAGGATAATTCAGAGTATCCCAACACCATAATCGGTATCAGATTTTCCTGAGAAAGAAACAATATCTCTTATGATAGAAATTGATCTGAGTCGAAATAAATATAACAAACTGAGAAAGACTCTATATTGCAAAGGGCCAGCAATTCTTCCAACATATAAATCTGTTTTGAAGATCAAACAAAATTGTATGCCCGCAGGAAGAGATACAAGTAATACACAAGTTTTGGGATTTGATGGATTATCTTCTTAGCCGGAATATAAACAATCTGGGTATATAGATTATAGAAGTGTTTGTATGACTTCAGTTGTCATATTACGTTTTAGAAATGCCTCATTCCAATCGACATCCTCGAGGGATTCTGGATACGACTGGCTTAATATCCCATCTCATCTGAACACCATTTCAAATAAAAAAGATCCTGTTGATCTCTCTGTTATGCTTCTTCGATTTTCACACTTACCTCCTTGGATATTTTACTAAACTCCTTGCCATGCCTCTCTAAGCCTTTGAGGAAACATTCCAATTCCTGCGATGACCATTTCATTTGGAATGAATTCGATTGAGTTTGTAAAAGACTCAATACAGCCGTTGCAGTATTGCCCTCAGCCGTAAGTAATGTCTTCAAAGCTACCTCTTCGGTATGGCTACCCAAGGGGACTGCAGATGATTTACTCAGATCAATGAAACGCATAAGAATTTTCTCATCACGTTGGCAATCAGGATTCCACATTAGATCACAACCTATGGGTTCTTGAATCTCTGAGTTGCTGCTTGGACGATCATTAAATGCTGGTATTGAAGCTTGATAGGCCGAACCCAAATTAACTTTAGATTCATCGGAAAAGTCCACCAAACCCACAGGATCATCATCGAAATCATCAAAATTGTCAAAGCTCAATAGAGAACAACCCAATTGTTTTAAGACATTGCAGTACAGACCGCTGCCCTTACGCTCAGGATTGAGAATGGGCGATGGTGTGTAATGAGTACGAGAGGGTTTACGAAGCTTCGATTTAAAAGGCGACAAAGCCTGATATTTGGAATAGGCAGGTTGACCCGATGAGTCCATAGATAAATGATGTCCGCCGGCTTTTAAACGGCGCTTCAATATCGAATTGGTTTGATTCGATAACGGTTGCAGAGAAGACATCTGCTGCTGATTATTGGCGGGTAGATGATGATAGTTTGCCGATTTCATCCCATGGACTAATTT
>PGFW01041470.1:9310-19340 GCA_003123925.1 Haematobia irritans | reverse complement strand
GTTAAATTTTTTAAAAAACAAATAATTGTAAGTTCAACAAAACATTTATAACTATATACTAAAAATGCATAACAATTCGTACATTTTCGAAATGTCATTTTATAAACCACAGTGAGAAAATAATAGAAAGTTTACATGCGATTCTATAATTGTTGGTGTAGGTTTTCCATTATTAGTCGTTCACTTTATTTGCAACCGCTAAATTTCTTGCTAAAATATCAGAACCAGTACACACTTTTGTATTCACACATTTTACTCACACATCGTCACTTTTATACATAAAGTCAAGCAAATTGGGTTGGGAAGCTCTGTTCTATACATTCATTAGGGTGGATTTTTCATTAGGTCCTCATAAAATTAGATACTGGAAGTTCAACTTTGTGTTCTTCGCCGGATCCATGAAATTTTTTGTTTTCTTTTTATACATTTATATTAATCATTTTGACAAATAAACAACCATACAGAATATTTTTTAATAAGATACATAGTAAAATTGCGAAAAAAATAATGCCTGGCAGAAAATTTCTCGTTATCATTTTTTGATACAAAACCTGATCAACCAAAAATGACGCTGCCCCCCTTGGAACCTCGTGGTGCCCCACACTAGGGGGGCGCGCCCCCCTTTTGGGAAGCTCTGACATAGACAGTCGACGATTAAACTGAAATTAGAGGAGAAAGACGAATTGAATGAATCAAAATTCAAAAGGAAATGGAACATTTATGCACAAAAAAGGTGAGTTAAATTTTGTTCAAAATTATGTTTCCCATATTTGTTTACCCACATTGTGCTCGGCCCAGGGCATTAGCCTATCTAAATTTGAAGATTTTCAAGCACGACATTTCTTTGCGTGTAAGTAGCAGATGCTCTGAAAAAACAGTGAAGCCACCAGGAATATATTTTGACTTAAAAGCCAATTTAATTTTATTTTAGTTTCATGGATATTTTTATGTTTCGAGAAAATTTCCTTTACTCTAAGAGTAGTTTGCGTACGTTAGTTAAATAAACTAAAAAGAACGGGGAAAAAATCGTATGAGCACAAATTACGCAAAAAGAGTTACAAAATTTGTTACTTCTCACCAACAATACCATCTATGTCTGTAAAGTTGTAAGAAGTTTTATCAACCAAATGCGGTCCACATTAACTTAGTATGTCACTAAAAGACATTTTTTGCATTTTTGTAACTCCATTTTTTCTTTAAAGGTGGAGATGTAAGGGTTCGAGTCTAGCCGCTAAAAAGTCACGAGGGTTATTTTTTCCTGTTACTTTCTTAATTAATCCTTTTTAAGGGAATACAGAACTTCGTGAAAATTCTTCTTTGCTCCCTCCTCTCCTCCCTCGAAGGTTATAACTAAAATTTTGCAACAAATATTATAATTCATGCTTTTTCTCTTGACTGATTTGAGTTTTCCCTTTAGGGCGATTTTAGCGCCTAAACTCGAACTGCTAATAGCTCACCTTAATACTCAAAATTCTTCTCTAATCAAGTGAGAGAAAAAGTAATGGTAATTAGGAATTGTATTACATAGATTATGCAGTATAGATTAACGCTTTGCTTGTGACATTTGTCGAAAAAAGTATTCGGTACTTTTATTTTGTGAGTACTCGGCGTGATGCCCTAGCGACTGTAATACTTGTTTATGTGTAACATTTTCTAAAATTATTTCAAAATTTTCTAAAAATTAAAAAAAAAATTTATTCTGGCGTGGGCTTCAACGTGTTTTTTCAAGAGCATCTGCTACTTACACGCAACAGAAACTGTCTGGCTTGAAAAACTTCTGTCCAAATTGTAGATAGGCTAATGCCACGTGGGCCGCAGACAATGTGGTAAACAAATATGGGAAACATAATGTTTGAACAAAATTCCTAACTCACGCTTTTTTTGCATCTAAATGTTCCATTTTCCTTGTTGAATTTGATTTCATTCAATTCGGTCTTTCTGCCTGCTAATTGTCGTTTAATTCGTCTACGCTTGTCTAGGTGTGCCAAGAGCTTCCCAATGAGAGGGGGCGCGCCCCCCTACGTGTGGCGCACCCTACGGGGTTCCAGAGGGGCGGGCGGCTCTTTTGGTTGATCAGGGTTTGTAGCATTAAGATTGTTAAACAACGAGCTAATGTTAAGTTCAACAAAGACAGTAGGAAATATTACTACAAAAGAGCAACCGTCTCGCACACTCTTGCATATGTTCATTTATAACCACAGGTTGGAGAAGAATAAGAGTTAGCATGCAATTCTATGAATTTTGTAGGTTTCCCATTACGTTAGTCGCTTCACTTCTCTTTTCACCGCGCTGCCATTTCTGCTGAAAATATCAGAACCCCCAGCCAATACGAAGAGTCGCCAAAGAAAGTAGTGAAAATGTTCTTGTTTGGAATCCGGAAGTGGCTGCAAAAGTTTGGCGCAGATAGCGATGATTTCAACATGGGTTTGTCATAGCGAGGTGAGACGTGTCCACGCATTTCAACACCTCTGCAGCTGACTTGCATCACCTTCTTAAGGTGTGATGGCGGAAACTTCCAGTGATGTTGGAGTGTGAATTAAGATTTGTGGATATTTTGACGAACGTTAAATTGAATTGCTGTTCTAATCTGTTTTGTAAGCCCATTTGGAAGATAATACAACTTTGAAAGTATCCCATAAAAATGTGAAAAAAGGCGGAGTCTATAAAAAATTGACGTCAAATGAACTTCCTGTGGAGCAGAATGGTGGTTGCGAAGCTCTTGGTCTAGAGTGTTTAAGCAAAATCGATCAACATTTTTAACTGTTAAACAGATCGTCATTTTGCATGTTTAGAAATATGTTCCGATATAACACAAATGTGTTTCGGACTCATTTTTAAACAACGAATAATTTAAGTCGAAACACTTGTAATGTTCCTAAAGTAACACCAATTTGTTTCGGACACCATTATGTTATGAAGTATTATTATCGTTTGGTGGCATGGAATGTTTACAAACCAATTAAGTGTGTGGCAATGGATCAAACATTATATACGATTTACAAATTTCGTAGTAAACTCATATATATGTTGTAGTATGTTTATCCAGAGAGCGACCAGATCGAGACGAGAAGTACTGGATAAGAAAGAAATAGAGATGAGAACCGTGAAGGGTTGACGAAAGACTATAACATAACAAGCGAGAGAATGAAGAAGAGGAGAGAGCAATTTCTGTGAAACCGGCGTTGTATGTCTGTTTCGCGAAAACTGTTTTATGATAAGAGCCAGATAATATTATTGGATATGCTTAAGTGCTTAGCAAGATATATTTAATCAGTGAATATTTTAGGAATGAGGGATCGCTAGTAAAGCAGCAATCTGACATTCGGAACCAAGAAGAAAGACATTTGAACAAGAGAAAACAGCATGTATTTTCCGCCTTGAGAGCAGCATTTTAATTGTCTGTGCTGGAGATGTGTATGGCACCACAATTTTTTCTTTGGTTCGTTCAAAGAGGGAGAGGGAAGTATGCTTAGACCCACTCCTCTACTGGCCAAACAAATGTATTGTTGTCTGTTAAATGGATGTTATATTTGCGTATGGGCTCGTGGGCGCTGCGAACTATGCTAAATTTAAATGAAAGAATATAGTAAAATTGAATAACATTATTTGTATTACAGAAACTGTTGCCAGAGAACTAAGAAATTCGTGCGAAGTGAAAAGTTGATGTGGTGAGGAGAGATGAGAACAATCTTCTCGTTGGGCGAGAAAATTCTTCCAACAGTAGTGAATATTTTTATGCTCAAAATGCTTCCCAACCATCTGGAATATGTGCACATAAAACGAAGACGGATAATTAAGGGTGTTTCGGAAATTCAAGAAAGGGTAAGATTATTTGCTCCAGCAAAATAGTGGCTCCTAACAGGTTGATGGTTAGAGAGCGATGTTTTCGGGGTGCCTGCGCGGTCGTGGGGGGTGCACCAGAAAGGAGGTGACCCGTTCTTAAGTTAAAGATGAGCTTACATAAGTGTGAAGAGAAATGGAACTGTCGTATAGCGCCAAAGACATTTTTGTAGTTTATTTTGAAACGATTGTATTTTCGTTGAAATGGTAGGTAGAATGCATTTCAGTATATTAGTTAACATTTCCTATATTTATTTGTATTCTCACTTTACGTACAGAATGAACTAATTTTACTGAAGTTGAATTCATATAATCATGGGAGCAGAATCTGTTAGGATATTTGTGGCAAACCCTTTTTACTCAAACTTCGTAGAACGCTTACCTTCGTTTCTTAAAGTACAATTTTAGTGTTATTCTGATGATAGGCATTTTTTTCTTCAATAAAAACACGTTTTATTAATATGATTAGAATATATGTTATTAAGAATCAAGACGCACGACTGGCCTTGAGAATATATAGTGTTGATTATTCCAGCTATTTCCAATTTCCATTGTAACTGTCACCAACTGTAAAACGCATTTTCCTTCTGCTTGGTGTTTCCTTTTAATACAGGGTGATTGCGGTTACGGTTTGTCGCTCCCTTTTACATGCTTCAATATCTACAAATAAACAAACACAGCGTGAAACCCAACTTTTTCAACAAAAGGGTTAGCGGTCGCTGAACTGGCTTACGCTGTTAATTGAAGGATTCCCAAAGGAGAGTGAAGACGAATGAAGGGGTTTATATTCTGTCTTTCTTTCTGTATACACCCATCGACGAACATAATATTTCTAACTAATTTTAAAACAAATATTTATATAGTTTATCTTTTATTTATTGATGATTATTTACGGTATAGTGTATTTTATCGTAACAGGTCCCGTCCCGTATACCAAACAACTCGATTCAAACTAAAAGAACAACCCACGCGCAATCACATAGTCCGATGCGACTGGGTTATCGATTACAGTTAGGAGCGAAAAGAGGGTAGTAGGAACAAGTTCCGGTAGATTCTAACAAGTAGATGGTTTCCCTTAAGTTCTGAAAGGACGTTGAATGACGGTTCTCTAGTACGAATAAACTACAATATTTTTCTATCCAAGCTGTTATTCGTTATGGTGCATGATAAGCCTTCTATAATAAAGGAAGCCAAGATCTATCAGTGCGTTTGTAGGAGGAATTTTGACTAGAATTTGAGGACAGGCTTGGGTATATATGAAAAGAAAAAAAAAGAGTGGTTTAAATATGCAATCAATTTTTTTAACCCACACACCAAGAAAAAGTGCGCTTCGGAAGCTAAAGAAAAAACTGTTCATCAGAATAGTTTAGCAATTTCGTATTCCCATTATATATAGTATATACTAGGGATTACGTAGTGATATATAGTAGGGCTGTAGCATATATGATATAGTTACTATTTTATTAGGCGTTAGTATACGGGCTGGTCTAGATTGATAGTTACGTATATGTATACTATAGTACGTCAGGCTCTATGTAGTCCTTAGGTCAGCGTATGGATAGCTGAGCGATGAGCTTGATTATATATAGGTTATAGGTATCCATTATACTATTTGGAGGTATATAGGTAGTACGCTATACGTGTATAGGGGTAGTAGCGGTATATAGGTAGGTGTATGATCTATGTATGTATATGCACGGTTATGATATATACAGAGCGGGTTCACAGAAGATCTGCTGCTCTTTTAGGTTCTCTCGCTGTGTTATGTTGAAGCCATTTCGTCAACCTCGACGGTTCCATCTCTATTCTTCTCTATACTCTCTCCTCTCTCTGTCGCTCTGCTGAATTAAGAATTCACACAGTATATTATGGTCTTAGCGTGCCCAGTTCCAATGGTGCGATGAGTAGCTGTTTTATCATTTGAGCGCACCACATGTATTTGCTAAAACTGTCAGTGTCCCAAACATAAGATATCATGAAGCATATTAACTTCAGTGTGTCCCAAACAAGTTGGTGTTAGTTGTAGGAACGCCTTAGCAGTTTGCATTAAGATATATTGCCTTGTTCAAAAATTGGTGTCCGAACGTACACATTGTTGTTTTATGTGCGGCAACATGATTTGAAAAAACCATACGTTATTTTTGCTGGCTAACAGTGCCAAAATGATCGAGTTTTTTAAGCACTTAAAATGTTATCACTTTGCTTAAGGACACAGCTAGACCAGGAGGCTTCCGCACGCCAAGTATCTGCTTCGCACAGGGAGTGCATTGATCATGTGTTTTGTTAACTCGCCTTTTTCACATTTTGTTAATGGGAGAATTGAAACGTTTGTATTATTTCCAGAATGGGGTTAAATAACAGATTAAACAGATTTACTTTATTCGTCTCAAAATACACACAAATTTGCTTACTGTCACATCCCAGAATGCGCTGGATTGCGCATCACAACTTTAAGAAGTGATGCAAGTCGGAGGTTCAACGGCTGGTAGAGAATGGTGGACATCCCCTCCTATGACCGAATCAGCGCCAGTCGTTAAAATCATCGCTTCTGCGCTAATCCTCCGTTGAACCGACTTCCGGATCGCAAAAAGAACATTTTCACTACTTTTTTGGCGACGTTCTGTTCTGCTGGGGGGGGTTCTGATATTTTAGCAAGAGAATGTAGCCGGTTGCAAATAAACGTGAACGAGGGCCCTCAATCAAGGGGAAACCTAAAAACACCAATTATTACGGAATTGCATGTAACCTTCTAGGTTCTTTTCTCCAGCTGTGGTATAAATCGAACTGATGAAGATGTGTCGAGGCGGCCTGTATTGCTCTTGTAGTTAGTATTGTATTTACTGTCTTTGTGGTGAGCACGTATAGCAAGTTCGTGTGTTAATCAAGAGTTAATGATAGGCGCAAAACCTGGATCAAAAATGTTGAGGACACTTGGCTATATGATGAAAGAAGAAACGAAGAAGAGTGTGTAAAGTATGCAATAAAGTTTTTTAACCACACACCAAGAAAAAAAAGCGTATCAGGCGGTTCAAGCCACAGCATTTGCTATTGCGGTGAAGTATACTATGTAAGTAGCAATGCCTGAGAAAATAGCCCAGTGTAAGCCACCAGGTAATATGATTTTTTTTTTTAAACTTTGTTGAAAACTTTGAACTATTTTAGAAAATGTTAACGTTAAAACAGTATTACAGCTGCAGCTCACGCCCAGATACAGCAAAAATAAGATAAATATTTTTCGACAAATTCAAGGAAAATTATTTACTTAATTAAGGTTACATACATTTAATGTAATTAGATTTTTTTTCACTTTAAGAAAATCCTTTGTAGTTTAAGGTGTAGATTAGACGTTGCGACTTTAGCGCTTAAATCGTAAAGTGAAAACTAGATCAGTAAGAAAAATGCATGAAACTAGTATACATTGATTTGTGGCAAGTGTTATTTATAGCTTTCACTGGAAAAATTCCGCAAAGCAGAATTAGTTCACCGAAGTTTGTATTCCTTGAAAGTATGGATTATTAAAGAAAAGTAAGTCGTGAAAAAAATAGCGTTTTGTTAGCGGCTAAACTCGAGACATTAATACTCACCTTTAAGGAAAAAGATTGGGCAGTTCAAAAATGACAGAGAAGAATGTCTTAGTGACATGACTAAGTAGATGATGGACGCATTTTTCTGATAAGGATTTACAACTTTAAAGAAATAATGAGGGCGGGTATTTGTGAGAAGGTAAAATTGTAAATCTTTTTTGCTTAATTGTTTATCAAGTTTCCGTTTTTTAGGTGTTATTAACTTAACGTACGCAACTACGTTTTAGAGTCAAAGGGATTTCTCTAAACGATAAAACAATTCCTGAGATGAACTAAACCTCAGAATTAAATTGGCTTTCAAGTGAGATAGAGAGGTTCACTGTTGTTTGAGTGGTGTATGTCATGGATGTTCGGTCAGAGCGCGAAAAGAGCTAACATTCTTTACTTATTTGGACGTATCTAATACGCACCGAGACAACAGAGTTCGTGTTGTTACGTACAGCAACCACGTATATCTATTGTATGATTCCGCGTTCTCTACGACATGGTTTATTTTGCGTCCATTAATTGTTATTATCATTTTAAGAAAGATCCGAACCTTTAATTTTGAATTTACCACACGGCCGAAGCGCGCCGACAAGATGGCTATAATCTCGAAGCCCGCGGGGAGTACATTGATGATATGGATGTGCCATGGAAAATGAACACGCAAATACAGCTGAAAAACCGCCACCACGAAAAATCTGTTAGTTAATTTTAGAAAATGGTCTTAAGTATCGTGTGAGAAATTTTCCACGACTGAACAGTAGGTTTACACTCACCGCCGATTATTCACAGAAAATAAGTAAAATTTTCGAAAATTCAAGAAAAGATTTTGCGCTGGTTAACCGGTGTGAGAAGAGAGTTGTTGGGAGTCTGAGTTGATGATTGTTTATATCTTTAGGTATAGGTATGTCATGTATTCTTGAGCAGATTTTCCTGAAATATTTTATTCTGTGCATGATTCTTGTTTTCTGGTTTAATTTTACTATATATAATGGATTTCTGATTTCATATTCAAGTACTATATGAGATCACATCGTAATCAGATCTAATTTTTTGAGCCTATGAATTGTAGTATTATTGATGACAATGTGGTATCTTTGCGAGAACTCGCAACAGGCATGAAAACGCCCATATTGTCGTATTATAAAATGGAGATCAATTTTTTGTATTAATGCCCAATACAGAAAAAAGTATGTGTAATAAAAATGTTTAATTGTGAGAATTTTGATACCATCAAAGCTAGTTTAAGTAGTATCGGTTGGACAGTTGAGTTAGAGTGGTGTGGTCCAAGGCGTGTTCTCTTTGTTTCTGCTGCTTTGGACTGAACGACGCACTAAAGTGTTTACCAGCGTTAGTCAAGTCGGCAAGGGAAATTGAGGTAAAAAAACATTATTAACAAATATAGGGATTAAAGCAATATGGAATATATTGACGGTAGTAAGCAATGTATTCATCACTTCGTTTTTGTGATCTTGCTTCGGTTAAGTGTTGCAATTAAAAGTTGCCAGTATCGGTGAATTTTAGGTTGGTTTTCAAACTCACATTTAAGAGTGTATTCGGGTTTTAGGTCTAGTTTGCTCGATGATACGGCTGTTCATTTTGAGGCTCGTGGACTACCGATCCACTACTTGCAGACCATCGTCATGACATCACCAGTACGTAACATCTACCTTATCACTTGATGGCCTGTCGATCAATAATGTAGCCTCACAGTAACATGGGCCTCGTTGCTGATACATCGAGTCTATCGGCAGTTCACTTGCGCGTAAAAGCAACGTTAGAGAATCTTGTGAGCAGAAAGATTTCATACAACATTACTGCAGGTGAGTAATAATCACCGCTTAAATATAAGTTCTATGGTGTTTGGATCGAACTGGGATATTATTCGAAGCTACCTTAGAACTTTGGAATGCTGAAGGCTAGAGGATGGTGGTAGCCAGTACACCACTGGAGTTTTACCTTTTATTCCCATAAATCTAGAGAATAGTAAAAAAATATGAAAATGACTTACTTAAGGAATAGTACGAGCATGAAATACGTAGAACGTACTTTACCTGATCATTTATCTCCGCCGAAATAAAGAGGACGATATACACTTGTAGGCTCGAAAGACACACGATGTTACAATCTGATAATTATATATTAAATCTCTTTATATTTTCTCAGCGTATCTGTCAGTTAATAGTTTGTTTCAGATAAGGGTGATTTAGCGCCCTTGACGGTCGGGTACGAGTGGGGCTAATGGCTATTGTATTATACGTGTAGTTTAGAACGTGTATTTGCAAGAAGAGTACTTGTTTACTATGTTCCATGATTTTTTTGTTGAGTATTTTGGACCGTATTTAACCTTTATGAGATTATATAGGTCGAGGGATATGTAATGTGATTGTATCTAGTCTTACACTGAGGTCTTATTGTGAGTAGTAGGCGGGTAGCCTGATATATGGTCCTTAGTCCAAACGTGGATATCGTTGATCGTAGCAGTTGGGATGCCAGGATCATAATGTATGATGCCTGTATAATGGAGTCATACTATGATATGATGAGATCTGCAGTGAGCACGTATAACCAGAACTAGCTACCTATATAAGTGCATTACTGTGCATATTGATATATGATGT
>PGFW01041466.1:0-13664 GCA_003123925.1 Haematobia irritans | reverse complement strand
TTAAGTCTAACACAAGTGAATTTTAACAGGGCAAGTTCAAAGTTTGTTTTGGAGTTTCTCAAAAAGACCGTATGAAGAGTGACAATTCCTGTTTTACGTCGTGTAAAAATTCCATATTTTTTACAGGATTTTTTTTTAATAGTGTCACGATTCAGAACTAGTGACAACTCGCGAACATGGGTAAAGAATGACTTAAGACGCACTTTATGACGAACAAAGTTTTCGCGCCTTTTTGGATTGGACATTTTTCAAACTTTGATGACACAGCCAGAGTGCAATTGTAACCACTATACTTTGGATAAATGTCCAATAAATTTGATAATTCTTGACAGCATTGAATTCACAGCTCAACCGAATAGAAAACAACGAACTTCCGTCAAACGTGATAAGTCACTTGAGTGATATCTGGAATGAGGGCATGCCGATATAGTTCCTTTATATCCCCCAAATTGTAGTAAGTGATCTGTGTACCATGAATGGCTTATGAACTATTGAACGTAAGGATAAAAATAAAACAACTGGTAAGGAAAGTCTAATGATTAACACTGTAGATCGGTTGTGGCTTTTTTGGCTGTTTGTTCTCTTATGAGTGGGGTGGCGTGTGTGGGTTCATTGGACGGATTCCAAAAACCGACACAGTTAAGTCGACTCGGTTAAACCGGGATTTTTGTGTGTTAATGAATATTTCCTATACACTAATATATGTTCCTCCAAAAGTCAAAATTTTTGTAGAGGTACTAAAGACTGAGAACAACTGGCTATTTAGCAAGACGTTTTAGGCTAAGTAGGTCACGATATATAATCTCTTTCGTAGGGCATTGCTCCTCTAGAGCATTGCACATTCTTCGATAAAGCATTAAGATTTGTGTGTCTTGCAGGGCCGAAAGAAATTACGCAAATTCTGGTGGCAAGACGAAAAGCACTTTCTTAGGGGAGCGATTGTCTCAAATTTTTTCTCTGCTTTAAGAGAAAATTGTTATAAAATGTCTTTGTCTAAAATTCCGCTTCCTCGTAATCGTACTTATAGTCGCCATCTACCCAGGGCTGTTCCAATAAAATTTTCAAGAAAAGTAAATTGTCAAGATCTCATTGTCAGAAGTCGTGCATTTTAAAATCGTCAACAAAAAATCTGCACTCTAATAATATATATACCTATAGACCGATATGCCCAATTAGGCATGGTTTCTCGGCCATTCTAGCATGTTACTGAATTTCAACTGATCGGATAAAAATTTGCCTCCAAACACAATAGTCGTGATCGGTTTATTGGGGCATGTATTGATTATGGACTGGTAGCCACTTTTGGCATGAGTTGCTCAATATGATACTACCACCATGTCACAAATTTACAATCCGGTCGGATTGAATTTTGCCATCTTCAAAAAGCACCGGGGTCAAATCTGGGGATGGTCTTTATTATGGGGGCTTTATTAATTATGGACTGATTGACCAAGTTTCCTGCATGTTGTTGGATACCAGTATACTAACATGCGTAACCAGAACTTCAACCGAATCGGATGAAAAAATTTAATTAAAAATGTTGCACTATCGCATGGGGCTCCGGAGATCAAATATGGATCGGTTAATGGTGATCGTATATATAAAATTATGGACCGGATTTTACCAATGTGTTCATTGTTTGTTTGAGGTCATATTATTAACATCCACCGTACCAAATTCAACTCAAATCAGATGAATTTTGGTCTTCAAAGAGGCTCGGAGTCAAATCTGGTGATTCGGTTTGATGATTGGGGCTACATAGTAATTGATGGACCTATGTAACAATTGTTTGCACGTCATTAGAGACCATATCACTAACACCATGTTAGACTTAGCGCACTTTGGAATGAAGACATCAATATGGCAACCCCGAATGCCTGTCAGTGTAATGTTGTGATCAGGAGTTCAATTCAGGACTGGTATATATTAGACATATCTAAAAAGAGATCTATTACCTTGGAAACGAAAATCCAATCATCCTGCACTCATTATTACGACTTCCCTCTTGATTCATGAGAAATATGCAAGAGCATGATTGAGTTTTAAATTTTTAATACATAAACACAAATTTTCAAAATACAACCCAATTTTCCATAGTGTAGTTTACCTACGACACATCCCTTTATTTATTAAAGTAAAAGAATGGGGCAAAAGTTTCTTTCCAAAAAGAAAAATCAGTTATAAATCTTTTGAGTTTTACTTTCCCTTCTGTTGTTATTGTTAATCGAAGGTCACGCCCGATTGCCTACCAAATATATGTCGAATGGTTTTGATGCGAAACCCTTAAGGCCTCACCACAACAGAACAGAACAATGTCAAATGGCTGAGAAAATGAAATGGACAAACACTCTGTGGTCCACATAAATCAAGCAATTTCTTCTGTTTCTCGATGTCCGTGCGGACATGTTTCGCATAAGCACTTACAGAACGCACGACCCTTTGAAATACTCGTAAGGATTATGATGGGGGCGTTTACGAAATATGAACTGGTTTTCGGTTAACAAAATGGGTTTGTATGTTAGTAATGGCACACATGTTAGTATAGTTGTAGGGGAAGTTATGTTTTTGTGTTGTCAATGTTTGTTTTCTTTTTTTCGCCATAAAGGATATTTCTTTAAAAAAATCCAATTTCCACATGTGTGTTAAATAGTCACAAGATGTTCTCCTTCGTTTTTATTTGAAAACGAAGTAGCCATATCTCTCATATATTTAAAATGGAAGTAAATGAATGAAATGATATTTCCTTGTGGAAATTTTTCTGATCTAACTAATTCCACTCTAACAAGTCATGTACCAGTATCTTGAGCTGGAGCAAAGTGAGAAATTTTACAAGAATAGAGAAGCAAAATAATCTATCATTAAAGTCCAGCAAAAAATGCGTCGCTAGAAAAAGTAGTGAACATATTCGGTTTGGATCCGGAAGTGGTGCAAAATTGAAGCAGAAGCGAAGAATTTAACATGGGCCTGTCATAGGACGCATGTTGACGATTTCAACAGCCGTTTCACTGAATTTGATTCACTTCTTAAGGTGTCATTCGAATTCAGCATTATGGATGTGAATTAAACAATTTTGTGATATTTTGCCATATATAATTTTTATAAATTTTTTATATTTTTAATGCATCTTAAACGCTTGTCTAAATAACTGCCTCAAAATTATTTTCAAAAATTCACAATTTTTCTAAGAAGATTTAAGCATTTTTTTCGACCAAAATTTAAATAAAATTTTCCGTTTTTATACCCACCAATCCTGAGCAATTGGTGACCGCGGGCTATAATAAGTTTACATTCCGTGAGCTAACACTATCGAAATAGTTGCATTTCCGACTCATATGAAAGTATATATATTCATGTGATCAGCGGAGCGGGATAATAAGCATGTGCCGTAGCTCTGTCTGTCGTGTCGTGATCACGCTACCAGCTTCAATAATGGCCCTATTGGCACAGAATTTCGTTCTTTATTTGCAGGCAGGCTGAAGTCGAAATGGCATATATCGCGTCCAAGTTTTATATAGGTCCCCATATAGACCGGCACGTCGCCGATTTTGTGGTCTTGGGCTTATAAAAGCGTAGTTTTTATCCAATTTAGCCTAGAAATGGGAAATCGGAGTATTTTAGGACCACAAAAATGGTGCCTGGCCGAAAATGGTGCCTATCGGTCCATGTTTTGTGTTAGCCCCATATAGACCGATCTCCCGATTCTTGCTTCTTGGTCGTGTAAAACTGTATTACAATCCAGGATTATGCCTGAAATTGGAAATCTAAGGTATTTTGGGACCGTAAAGGTGTGTCGAAAATGGTTCCGTATCGGTCCAATTTTTGGTATGAGCTCCTATACAGACTGATCTCCAATTTACTTCTTGGCTTCTAGAACTCGTCAGTTTTCACCCAATTCGTCTGAAAGTGGAATTCTAGAGGTATTTGAATTTATTTGTAGGACTTCTGGAATCCGGCTGACCACAAATAGCTCAGCCGAATATGGTGTGTGTCGACCCAGGTTTTAGTATAGCCTCCTCATAGACCGATTTCCAGATGAAATATGGGGGGTCGCTTTATATGAGGGCTATAAACATTTATGAGCTCATATGAATCAATTTTTGTGTTATCGGAGATCGGTTTATCTGAGGATATATATAACTAGACCGATATGGACCAAGTTTGTCATGTGATACTAACAAAATACAAATTTCAAACCGAATTTTTCCTCTCAAAGAGGCTCCAAAACCAAATCTAAAGATCGGATTATAAGGGGGTATATACCATACTAATTATGGCCCGAAATGTGGACCAATTTTGACATGGTTGTTTAGAGACTTATCTAACACAAACTACCGAATTTCAACTGGATCAGATCGAATTTTTTCTCCGTCAAGAGGCGTCGAGGTCAAATCTGGAGATCGATTTATATGGGGCTATTATATAATTATCGAAAATTTACATTTTTTTTTATTTGACAAAATTTTCTATAGTAAATTATAAAAAAAGTTTGACAAAATCCACATACCAAACTAACACCACGTACCATTTTCAACCGGATCGGATAAATGTTGCTCCTTCACGAGGCTCCGAAGTTCAAATCTGGTGGATCGGTTTAGTATGTACCATATATAATTATGGAAATGTACAATTTTTTTTTTATTTTGAACAACATTTTCTATAAAAATAGAATTTTCTATAGAAATAAAATTTGACAAAAAATTATCTATAGAAATAAAAGTTTGACAAATTCTCTATAGAAGTAAAATTTGACAAAATTTTCAGTAACCAAATTAGTACCAACTAACACCACGAACCATAATTTCAATCGATCGGATGAGTTTTGCTCCTCCAATAGCTCCGGATTTCATATCTGGAGACCAGTTTTATTTTTGGGGTTATATAATAGTGGACCGATATTTGGTACATTATTTTTGGCAATGGTTTTAGAGATCATAAACTAACATACCAAATTTCAAACCGTCGGTATTGAGTCTTGCTCCTCCAATAGGCTCCGAGGTCAAATCAGGGGATCGGTTTATATAAGAGATATATATAATTATGGACCGATATCGACAAATTTTTGCATGGGTTTCAGAGGTCACAAACTAACACCAGTACCAAATTTCAACCGGATGGAATGAATTTGTTCTCTTAATGCTCCGCAAAGCCAAACTGGTGATTCGGTTTATATGGGGGCTATACGTAAAAGTGGTGCATATGTCCATTTCATATTCGTACCTAGCCAAGTTTGAAGTGTTTTTTCGTTCGAACGTTAGCGTGATTTCAATCTAGACTACAAACGGACGGACGGACGGACATAAATTATATTGACTATATATAGGTTAATATGTAATGCAACAATGTAAAACGCTATAATTGTAGATTTTTTTCCTTCCACATAGGTGGAGTTCATATTAACTTTGTCGTTCCATTTATTATGCATACGAAATATTGACTCAGGCCCGATAAGGTGATATATTCTGGGTCGTGTGAAATTCTATGTCTATTTAGCAATGTCCGTATCTGTTTATTACCCTAACTTCCGAACGCAATATCTTGACAAGTACACTGAAAAAAAGCATTCCTCTCTCTTGTGCTCTTACACTAATTATTTTGGTTGATTCGATCTAAAAAAGCGAGATATTAAGTAAGATACTTTTAAGACATTTTTTTCTTTTTTTAAATTTGAGATTTGCGTTCTTGATTCTAGGAAACATACTTTATTTTATTCATTATTTCAATTTTTTTCTTTAAAAAACAAAAACTTTAAAAACGTGTTAACAACAATTAAAATTTCCAAATTCAAAATAGAAATTACACTATGTATCAATAAAAAAGTCTTTAAAATAAAGTATTGCAAAACTTCTTTTATTTTTAGACGCTATTATTTTGGTATTGATTCCGATCTAAAAAAGCGGAGATATTAAGTAGGGATACTTTTAAGACAATTTTTTTTTTTTTTTTTAAATTTGAGATTGAGTTCTTGATTCTAGGAAACAAATTTTAATTTATTCGTTATTTAATTTTTTTTTCTATAAAAAAAAACTTAAAAAAAAAAAATTTTAAAACGTGTTAACAACAATTAAAAGTTCAACATTCAAAATAGAAATTACACTATGTATCAAGTAAAAAGTCTTTAAAATAAAGTATTGCAAAACTTCTTTTATTTTTAGATGCTATTTTGCTATTTCATTAATTTTGAAGAATTTTTCAGAATTACTAAAGCCGTGTTTAATTCAGTCGAACGATTTTTTTTATGTTTAATTTTTTTTAAGTCGAATCGCTTAATAATAAGGATAATATTATTGAAAAGTTTATCAAAATTTGGCTTAAGAAAAAACTTTATATCAGAGAAATGAGTCTTGTATGGTAAGCAAAATTCGCATTCGTTTCTTAGGACATGGTTTCATGGCCTCACGACTATATTTTCACTGTAGTTATTATTGATTTAGGTCGGATGGTATGGTCCATATAGGACCACTTTTACGTATAGCCTGCATATAAGCCGATCGCCAGAATTGATTACCGCAGCTTCCTGGAGTTGAATATTTCATCTGATCCGGTTAAAATAAAGGATGATACGGTCAAAATTTGGTCAATATAAACTTGACGTATTTCATTCAATTTTGCATTTAAAAAATTTGTGTGTGTGTGAGGAATGTTGCTCCTATTTGATTTTGGAATTCACTCTTCCAGTTGTCAAAATGCCGTCCAAGCAAGAAGAGCAGCGTATCAAAATTTCTCGCACATCGCGAAAATCCGAGCTACTCGCACGCAAAGCTGGCAAAATCGCTAAAAGTTGCCAAATCAACCGTTACAAATGTAATTAAAGTGTTTGGGAACGTTTGTCGAGCCAGGAAGTCTGGATCGGGGGAAATCGAAAACCGGAACCGCTGAGACGACAAAGAGAGTTACCGGAAGTTTCAAGGCGAAACCCTAACCCTCTCTCTCCGAGATGCCGCAAATAAGCTGGGTGTATCGTCTACAACCGTGCATCGAGCCAAAAAACGAGCCGGACTATCGACTTACAAGAAGGTAGTGACTCCAAATCGCGATGATAAACAAAATACGACGGCCAAAGCGCGATCCCGGAGGCTGTACACGACGATGCTGACGAAGTTTGACTGCGTGGTAATGGACGACGAAACCTACGTCAAGCCGCTACAAGCAAGCTTCCGGACAGGAGTTTTATACGGCCAAAAGGAGGTGAATTGATAATAAAGTGGTTCAAAACAGTGTAGACTGTTTTTTCATAAGCCTCCAATAACAAGCTTTTTTTAATACAAAATACAACGGATAAATGGACAAATAAAGTAGACAATTCATATGCAAATGCAAGACCGGCGATACATTGGTGATATTGTTATACTGTCAATCGATATTAAAAATTAAAATTTTGCATTTGAAAATATAAGATCGACGCATTACACAAACCAAAAAAAAAAAACTAAAGGTGAAACCAAAACAAAACTATAACAAAGAGAGAGTGAGAAACAGTCAATATTGAGAGATTTGTTATTGACAAATATTACTTGTGGTTACTTACAAATTTTATTGTCTCTCGATATTGTTTGAAAAGCTATTTTTATAACAGTTTTACTAAGAGCTATCAAAATCTGTTTAATTCCTATTGCATACTTGAGGAGGTAACATTTTAATTGAGCAGTTTAACTAATATATAATGGACACTCCACCCGATCAAAACGCTGGCTCGTTATATCGGAGACTATAACAGCCTTAAAATGTTTGATCTCTAACAGCAGAAAGAGAAGACATAACCGATGAGGCATCTCAACAGTTGGAAACTCTAAGAACACCGCGACTGGTATATTAATGGATTTCGCGCGTTTCGCGTTTCTGTGAATGGTAATGATAGAAGGCTTCGAGAACAATTCGGATTTTATTGCAAACAATGTTCAGTACAACATTGACGGAAAATAATCTTAAATCAATTAATGAACAACAAATTTGCTGTTTTGGAAAATAAACTATCAGAAATGATCGACAACCATATTAAACTTGTGAAAGACGAGGTTACTAGTTTAAAGAATACTATTTACATAATTGAATCTGAGTGTAAGGAAGAGATTACTCAATTGAAAAACGAAGTACACTTTTTAAAATCACAAATAAAAAAGCAAGAAAATATCTAAAAGTGTTCTCAGTTGAGATAGAATTAACGGGGATACCTTACAGTAAAATGAAAATTTATGCAAGCATTTTTGAAAAACCATATGTTGTGCTCTTAACATTAATGTTCTGCCTTATAAGGACAATCTATCGCTTTATTACAACACAAAAAGAATAAATACTCGCTTGGAGAAACCATAATATTAACACTTTTTAACACCGCCTTGACAAACATTTTTTACTATAGAGCTGTATCCATCTTCTAGCAAACAAATAAAATGTCAATTATCGCTCACACTCATATTGCGCTTATGCACTCGAATAAACCAATATTTTATAACGAAAACCTTAACTTCGTCTAACTTCAAAATAACTTTCAAACTGCCAATCTAAAATTAAAAACGACAAATTATTTTCATCTGCTTTTCTTCGTCGGGACTCATTTTTATTAAACCAAAATGCTGAGCTGAAACCTATACTTATTATGATATTCAGAACTCAATAAGTTTTCCATCGACCACGATGAATGAGCCTAGGTTTTCTACGATTCTTATTATTATATTTAAATAAAATTCTCTTTGCATATTTTAACAATTAAATTTGATCATTATATATTTATGTGACTACTATATTAATTGTAAAGCCAATTTGCGTTGCCAAAATGTTCTATTTTCCTATGTCCCTTACTTAATACTTACACCAGCGATTTCCTATTGATTGTTTTTTTTACAAGCAGTGTATTACGGATTCTAGCGAACAAATGTCATGGTGTTTATTAATGTCTGCCAATTAGAATGCTCAAGCTTAAACCAAGAAAATCGACGAGTTCAGACATTTTTGAGAATTCAAAAATTGATATTGATCTGTGTTTTCTGAGACCTGTTCACTTTATCGGTCGCTGATTGCTCAGGTTAGGCTAGATGGATATAAATATTGTGAATCAGAACATTGATCGAAGCTCTCACGGCGGAGGTGGTACTGTATATGATTAAAAACAATGTCGCACTTTAAGTAGTGAAACAATCCCAACCAGATGAACGGGATTGAGTATGTCTTAATTGAAATCAAACACAACGGAAAAAATGCACCTAGTTGTGCCGCTGTATATAGACCAAATTCAAAGAATAATTTTGACAATTTTCATGCCATCGAATATCTCTTGTAAACTACGGCTGTATTGCACGACGTTATTTAAGCTGGTGATTATAACTCTAATGCACTATAAGACGATAGCGCATTGTAGTCTCATTCAATGAATTGGTCTTTCACAATTAAAACGAGATTGTACCTACTCACTACTCTGAAACACTCAAACAACATTTGCTTGACTTATTCCTGCGTCAGATGACAAAAGTAAAGTTTTAAATATGATCAATTATGTTGTTCCCCTGTTTTTCCAAAACATGAACCTTATATTTATGTCCTTGGTCACTATTGCATCGAAATGACGAGTGTCACCGTTACGGTTTTTTGATTTCAAAAAAATGACTATTTCTCATTTGTATGAAGAATTCTGTTTCATATGGATTTGGAATGCTCAATATATGATAAGGTATCAGTAAATGATCAAATTTCGTATTTAAGATGAGAACGTTTTCTAATTTCTAGTGAAACTCGAAAACCGTCCCAACACGAATAGTCCGTTCCAGGGCAACACTATAGCTCAATGGTTTTAAACGATCTATTTAAAACATTGATTAAACAACGGATTAATTTGCATATAAAACGATGGAGACTGTTTTAAAACCTCCGAATTGCCATGAAAATTCGATTGCAATTTCGAAAACAAGTAAACAATGTAAATAAAGAAATTTAGCAATGCCACAACGTCAGCACTTTGAGGAGAAGTTTCCGATCTGACCGTCGACTCCCATCAAAAGTAAGTGTGCGATAAATAGGGAAATTTGGAATTTGCGCAAACTCTAACCAGATACATCAATGCGAATCCAGATGAGCTAATATGAAAATTCCTCATTTTCTCCGACAGACAGCATACGAGCACCTTCAGTTTCCATGTCTGAATCCATTTGACGATAAACTCTTTCATTTGCAATTCTCGATGTATTATACGGATGTCGAAGTATCTTACAAGTTTTCAGACCGTTCAGGTCATCAAATGCAATGGCGACTGGATAACTTGCGATCCAAGCGATCATTAAAATAATCACTTCCTCTGAATTTTACCGTAACCTCACTACACTATTGTAAACACAGCAAATCGATGATAGCACCCTTCCCCACAGTATTTGGATATTGCCAAACATTGTGCAATACTAAACTAAACCACATTCTGGAATTTGACCAATAGCCATTTCTACCAATTCCTTTCGAAAGTATTTGAAAAGTTAATACATCAAAAATATGTAATTATTTGAATATTACAATTTAATACACGAAACCCGCCCCCGACCCCCCCTCCCCCCCCCCGTCTGGAATTCAGACAAAATCAATAGTTGTGTGACAGCATCGTTAATACTGACGATATAAGAATGAGAAATGGATAAAGTGTTTTGCCACGATTTTGTATTGTTGATCGATTTCGAAGGCGTTTGATTGTGTGGACTATGACATTCCTTTGTAGTAAACTTTTTCTCATCAATACAACTTTTCAAATACAAGCCGTATCATTGCTATCTAGTTACCTCCGTAATCGTTCTCAAGTAGTTGCTATTGGTGAATCTTTTATCGAATCCCCTTCACTATCTAGGGGAGTACCGCAAGGCTCAATACTTGGACCTCTTTGTTCTCCATTTATGGTGACATGAGCCTCCCTAATCAGTATTAAATTCCAAAACATTTGTATGCAGACCGATGCTACAAATATATTTAAGTGTGTAAACATGACTCCTTTGGCTGGATGGGGTGTCTCGCGTATTAATGAAGACTTGGAAAGAGTTTGCATCTGGCTGCCAGTAATTCATTTGACTTCTCAACCCCGCATAAATCGAAATGTATGATAATTACAAACAAACGTCGCAACATTACAAATTATAACCCAGTATTACTAAGGGGACAAGCAATTGAAGTAGTCAACCGTTCCAAAAACCTGGGTATAATCTTCAACAATAACCTCTCTTGGAGTGATCATATATCATTCGTGCTGCTGAAAAGTATATTTGGAATGGCTGCGTTTACACTATACCATTCTCAATCAATTTACGCCTATACACATTTCAGGATTTTACTTGCCAAATCATACGTGTTACCTATCCTTCTGTACGGCTGTGAGTTGTTCAGCAAATGTGATGCCTAAAGTAAACAGCGCTTGGAATCGTATACAAAGCTATAATTCGCTACGTATTTGGCTTAAAAAGATACGACAGTCTCTTCTTCATTCATTAACTCCTTATATGGCTTTCCCGTTATTGGACTTGTTAAAGGTACGAACCTTTCTTTCCTTCACAAGATAATTATACTTGAAACAACCTGAATACTTATATGACAAGATACGTTTCGGGCGGTTCTAAGACAGAGTGTACTTGCTTATACCAGATCGACATCGACTTCAATGTGACGCGATAGAAGACAATTTATCTCTACATTCTGTCTTTCTTTGGAACTCCGTTACCAAACAAACCTTCAATCACTTCGGCAACGCAAACAAATTTAAGAAGAAATCACTTTTCAATGCATTTTAAGATTTGCATAATTTTCTTTTCTTAACTTTTTTCTATTTCAATACTTTTAACTTTTTGTATATTTGTTATATTCTATATTTTATTTTAGTAAAGTAATTTTTGTTATATGAAATCTTATTTTTATATGTTCATTAACCTACTTAAAATATTTCAATGCTAATACCAATTTTATATGTATTTAGTTTAATTGCTTTCGTTTTCTTACATTTTTTCTATAATATTTTAATATGTAATTATGATAAGAATTAACTTCATACCTTGCAATGATAGACACATACTTTAATTGAAAAAATTGTTAAAATTTTGTTGTATGTGTAATTCCCTAAATAAAATAAATAAAAAAAAATAAATAAATAATAAAAGAAGGGGAAAGGTAGCAGATTATTTCAAGCACATAAAACAGTCAAAGTTCGCAAGAAATATTCTGGTTTGGCAAGCCATCGTACCTGTGGCTTGAAAAGCAGCATTTTCATAGCTTCCGGGACTGTCAACCAAGAAATTTACGTGAAAGAGTGTTTGAATAAACGTCTGCTGCCTTTCCTGAAGAAACACGGTTGTTCCGTACTGTTTTGGCCGGATTTGGCATCTTGCCATTACGGTAAAAAGGCCATGGAGTGGTACGCCGCCAACAACGTGCAGGTGGTTCCCAAGGACAAGAACCCTCCCAACACGTCAGAGCTCCGCCCAATTGAGAAATACTGGGCTATTGTCAAGCGGAACCTAAAGAAGACCAAAAAAACTGCTAAGGACAAGCAGCAGTTCAAGGCAAACTGGCTTTCTGCGGCGAAGAAGGTGGACAAGGTGGCTGTACAAAATCTGATGGCAGGTGTCAAACGTGAGGCCCGGCAATTCGGATTTGGAAAAGCGAAAGCCTAACTGAATATTTTTCCTGAATTTTATACTAATTGAACTTGAAAAAGAAATTTAATTTGATTTTTTAAATAAACGATTTCACCGATTTACACGCGTTTTCCCTTGACCAAATTTTGACCGTATCACCCTTTATAGTACGTGTTTAGTGTATGATCTTTAAAAACCATGCAAACATTGGCCGTAATTATATTATATAGACGCATATAAACCGACCGATTTGACTTCTGGAGCCATAGAGGAACACTGGTTTAAACAGCTGATGCATATTTCGTGCTTTGTTTCACTGTTAAACATCTTAAGTTTGGTCCAGATTTAACGCATTATCCATAGTTTAACCATTAGGAGAAATTATGAATTTTATTATCAAAATGCGTTCTCTGTTAAGAAAGTCCATCGCGAGCACCTTCCATTTTATGGTCAGTTTAATTGAACTGAAACTGAACCGTCTATTCGGGCTACTATGACCAAATTTCGCACGAAATTTTGATTGTTGGACATTAAATCTGCAACACGCTTACGTAGAGTGTGAACTGAAAAAATATCGCAACTGTATCGGCCAATGTTAATGATGACCATCAATCAACGATTTGTCGCAGTTCGAAGCAAATGGACTCGACAACGTGTAAAGTTTTACGGAAGGATTTAGATGTGAGTCTTTTCAATATGCAACTGGTGCAAGAATTCAAGCCGAACGATCTAGCGCAATGCAGAATTTATGCTGAATGGGCTCTTGAAGAGCCCAAAGATTGACTTTTTTATCGAAAAATTATGTACAGCGACGAAGCTCATTTTTACCTCAATCAATGTTTGAAATGAAGATCAACCGGATGCATTACAAAATGTATCCAGAGAAAGTCGCAGTTTGATGAGGCCTATGGCACCTTTCCAGCCATACAAAAAGTATTGAATGATGTGCACGTTTCAAAACGATCCGTTCATGAAAGTGAACCAACACACACGTGGTGTCAAACGGATGAACAGACGGTCAATATGAAAAAGGAAAATGACATCCTGCGTTTCCAAAAACAAAACTTGTGTTCATGA
>PGFW01041463.1:0-11301 GCA_003123925.1 Haematobia irritans | reverse complement strand
AGAGAGAGATTTTATTTATATATTACAATCATACATGAAATTATGAAAATAAAACAGGTTAATCATTAGGTGCTAACACATAGGTTTTCGACCTGAATGCTGGCAAAATTTTTTGTTTCTGGCCAATTGTTATATTCCCCCCCACATATTTCTCACTTCCACGAGATTTTTAGTTTCTTAAGCACCTTTTTCTGTAATACAAACAGTTGTAGAAGAAAATTATTCAATTGTAATGATTTTTTTTATTTAATTTTACCTTTTGCGGAGCGGGGATTCGAAACAGCGAACCAGCACAGTTTTGTCAAGGATCAAGAAGTTAGCTGATCAGATTGCCCAAGGAAAACTGAAAATGTTAAATTTTTGTAATAACAAAGCAACAACAACCGAACTTAATTCAATATCGCTCCTGTTAAATAGCGCTCCAAAGTACTCTAACCATATATGTTTTATAGGCTATTTCTAATTAATAATATGTTTGCATCCAAGCATATTAATATTATACAAACATTTTATGTCGCCAAACATAATATGTTGCGCAACTATTAACATATATGTCCAAAGCATGTTATGCAGTGTTATGAACATTATAAGTGCTTGCACTCAAAATATTGTTGATTTAAAATTTTGTGTTCCAAACATATAATGTTGTATAGCCAAACAATGAAAAAAGCAGATCTTTTTCATCCGTTAGTGATACCCGTTTTCCAGCCTTTTGCATACACGCAAAGGTTGGTTTTTGAATTAATGAAGATCTGTTGGTTTTTTCAAAATTAAAATTCAATTTTAAATGATAATTACAAATAAAAAATAATAATTAAAACATTTATAAAACATTTATAATAAATGGATTTGACAATACCTCATTTCATGATTAGTGAGCTATTTTTCAGTGTAGAATTTTGTCACAATTTCTTTTGCATCACAAATAGTAAAATCATTTCACAAATAGATTGATTTTTTCGCCCTTGTCTTCAATACAAGTAAAGAAGTAGAAAATGCTTATATTTATGAATTTAGATGTTTTCTTCCTCTACGAAATTTTGTAAAATAAACTATACCACGATTTTGCAGTTAATATTACTAGTGAGCAGGGAGAACGACTTCGAATTAGTTTTGTGGGCCTGACAGCTATTTGTTAAACGCCAGAATTCACTAAGAGTAGTAAACTACGAGACCTTGAGTGTAACTAATTAATCAATGGTTATGGCTAGCTAATGGTCAACGGCTCTATGTGATGTTAAACCATTTGGTCTGTTAATGCTAAATAATGGCATGAGATAATGAGCAGCGTAGAAATGTGAAAATTTTTTTTCTTTTGGTAATTAACATAGATGATGTTTTAATAAAATGACTCAATATTGGAAAAACAATTATATTTTTTTTTTGGGAAACATATTAATTATATACTAAGATTTGCCAAATATAAACTAAAGCTTTCAGTGTTAGCTAACTAAAAGGTTTTCCAAAAAGAGCTGCCTATTTTAGTATCCCAGCATATAACAGTATATACGGGCACAATGTTCGCCAGCCGAGGCCTTATCGTAACCCCCCACCATTGGATTGTGGGGGCGGGTCGTAGAAACTTCTTCTAAACACTGGGCCATCCACAATCTGAATTAACTTGGGTTTTGCGCTACGCTTGCCGATGGCAATATAATACCATACGTGGTATATATTAAATTAAAAAACAGTAAGGAAAGTCTAAAGTCGGGCGGGGCCGACTATAATTATAACGCTGGCACGCACTTTGTAGATCTAAATTTTTCGATACGCATATCACATTCGTAAAATGTAATTGCGGGCTATATATAAAGGTTTGTCCCCAAATACATACATTTAAATATGTTATCACTCGATCTGGAGCAGAATTTGGAATAGACTTTTTGCAAAATCTCATAGCTCAAAATTTAAGTTGGCTAATGCCGCTAGGTGGAACAAAATTTTAAGTAAAAAAATTATTGGGAAACATTAATCTGAGCAATTTTAAGCGAAACTTCGCAAAAGTTTTATTTTATGATTTATTCGCTCGATATATATGTATTTAGAAGTTTAGGAAAATTAGAGTGGTTTTTACAAACTTTTCCGACTAAGCAGTGGCGATTTAACAAGGAAAATGTTGGTATTGTTGAACCATTTTTTGTCGAAAATCAGAAATATATATGGTAGCTATATCTAAATCTGAAAACCGATGTCAACCAAATTCGGCAGCGCATAGCTAAACAATGTTAATTCTACTCCCTGTGTAAAATTTCAACTAAATCGGAGTTAAAAATTTGCCTCTACGGTCATATAGTGTAAATCGGGCGAAAGCTATATATGGGAGATATATCTAAATCTGAACCGATTTCAACCAAATTTGGCACGCATACGGCTACAATGCTAATTCTACTCCCTGTGCAAAATTTCAACTAAATCGGAGCAAAAAAATTGGCCTCTGTGGTCATATGAGTGTAAAATCGGCTAGAAAGCTATATATGGAAGCTATATCTAAAATCTGAACCGTTTCAACCAAATTTGGCAACCATAAGCTACAATCTAAATTATATCTCCCTGTGCAAATTTCAACTAAATCGAGCAAAAAAAATTGGCCTCATGTGGTCATTTGAGTTGTAAATCGGGCGAAAGCTATAAATATGGGTAGCTGTATGCTAAATTGAACACGATTTCAACCAAATTTGACATGGCAAGCCTACAGATGCTAATTCTACTCCCATGTGCAAAATTTCAACTAAATCGGAGCAAAAAATTGGCTTCTGTGGGCAAATGAGTGTAAAATCGGCCGGAAAGCTATATATGGAGCTATATCTAAAATCTGAACCGATTGGCTGAATATTTTGAAAGTTTTTCGAGATTCATAAAATATTCGGATGTACGGAATTTGAGGAAAGATCGTTTGATATACACGTCCAATTAATGACCAATCGGTGAAAAAATATATATGGCAGTCTATATCTAAATCTTGAAACGCGATTTTTTCGCCAAAATCAATTAACGGATCGTCTTTGAGCCGAAACAGGACCTCTGTACCCAAAATTTTTTAGGACAATCCGACTAAACTGCGAGCTCTACTTTGCACACAAAATACAATCAAACAGACAGACAGACAAGACAGACGGAGCGAACAGACGGACAGACAGAACAGACGGAACATCGCCTAAATCGACTCAGATTTAATTCTAATATAGCCGATCCGTATACTAAAAAGGTTGGTACTTTGATTACTCCTTCTTGGGCGTTACATACAAATGCACAAACTTTTATACCCTGTACCACAGTTAGTGTGAAGGGTATAAATATGGGAAACATTTAAATCTGAAGCAATTCTTAAGGAAAACTTCGGCAAAAGTTGTTATTATGATGATTATCGCTCGATATATATGTAGTTTAGAAGTTTAGAGAAAATATTAGAGTCGGTTTTTACACTCGACACATGGCATTTAATAGGAATGTTGAATTGACTTTTTGTCGTAATGCAGAAACATATATATGCGTGAGCCTATATTAAAATCTGAAGCGATGTCAACCAACAATTTGGCACGGCATATACAGAATCTAATTCTATCCTGTTGCAAACATTTCACAACTTAAATCGCGTAGCAACAAATTGGCCTCTGTGGCGCAAATGAGTGTAAATCGGCCAAAGCTATATATGGGAGCTATATCCTTAAATCTGAAACGATTTGGCTATATTTTGGCCCAAGTTTTTCGGAGACACATAAAATATTCAGATGTACAGTCGCGGCTATCGCCGAAATCGACTCATAATTTAATTCTAAAGGCGATCCGTATACTAAAGAGTTGGGTCTATTGATTTACTGCCTTTCTTGCGGCTTACATTACAAATGCATAAACTATAACCTGTTACCGACAGTAGTTGGTGAAAGGGTAATAAAAAGACCGATTAAATACGTATATCATTCAGCTTGGACAGAATTTCTATAGAAATAAATTTTAAACAAAATTTTTCTATAGAAATTAAAAATTTGGCAAAATTTTTATACAAATAAAATTTTGACAAAATTTTCTATAGAAATGTAATTTTGACAAAATTTTCTATAGATATAAAGTTTTGACAAAATTGTCTATAGAAATGAATATTTTAAAAAAAATTTTCTATAAAAATAAAATTTTAACAAAAGATTTCTATAGAAAATACAATTGTGACAAAAATTTTATATAAAAATAAAATTTCGGTTATATTGTTGTTGGTGCTCCAGTGGCATACATGATTATGAACCGATATGGACCAATTTTTGTGCGAGTTGGGGATCGGCTATATGATATACATAGACGCGAATACTGGACTAATTTTGGAATTGGTTGTTAGCGGCCCATATACTAACAGCACGTCCAAAGTGTGAAACCGGATCGCTCCTCCAAGAGTCTCTCGGAGGTCAAATCATGGAAACGGCTTCATATGGGGGCTATATACAAATATGGACCGATGTGGACCAATTTTTGCAAATAGTTGTTAGAGGCCATATACTAGCACCATGCACGCAAATTTTCAGGCGGAATCGATTAAATTTGCTTCTGCTCTTTGAGGCTCCGCAAAGGCCAAATTGGGATCGGTTTTTAATATGGGGGCTATTAATTAATAGAACCGATGTGGACCAATTTTTGCATGGTGTTGAGACCCATATACCAAAACCATGTAACCAAATTCAGCGATCGCAAACGAAATTTGCTTTCTCTTTGAGGATCGCAAGCCAAATCGTGGGGATCGTTTTTATATGGGGAACTAAATATATAATTATGCTTCCCCGTTTGCCATTTTTGCCATGGTAGCTTAGAGACCATTATACTAAACCAAATGTAGCCAGAATTTCAGCGCGGATCGCATGAATTTGCTTCTCTTTGAGGAATCCGCAAGCCAAAATCTGGATCGGGTTTTATATGGGGGCTATATATAATTTAATAGAACCGATGTCGATCAAATTTTTGCATGGTTTGTTGGAGACGCATATACCAACCATTACCAAATTTCAGTACCGTGATCGCGCATGAAATTTGGCTTCTCTTCGAGGATCCGCAGGCCAAATTGGGATCGGTTTATATGGGGGCTTAATATATAATTATGGAGCCGATGTGGAGCCAAATTTGTGCATGGTTGTTAGAGACGCAAATATACTAACACCACGATACCAATTTTGCAACCTGGGACCGGGATGAATTTTGCTTCTCGCAAGGGGCTCCGGAGGTAAATCTGGGATCGGTATATATGGGGGCTACATATAATTATGGAGTGATATGGACCAATTCCTGCATGGTTGTCATAAACAATAAACTAACACCATGTACCAAATTTCAGCCGGATCGGATGAAATTTGCTTCTCTTAGAGGCTGCGCAATCCAAATCGGGGGATCGGTTTATATGGGGGATATATATATATATGGACCGATGTGGACCAATTTTTGCATGGTTTTTAGAGACCATATACTTACACCATGTACCAAATTTCAACGCGGATCAGATCAATGTGTTGCTCCTCCAAAAGGAGGCTCCGCTCATTTACCGTAAAAGTGGTCCGATATGGACCATTTGCAACACCATCCGACTACATTAATAACAACTACTTGTGCCAAGTTTCAAGTCGATAGCTTGCTTCGTTCGGAAGTTAGCGTGATTTCCAAACAGACGGACGGACGGACATGCTTAGATCGACTCAGAATTTCACCACGACACGCAGCGTTGCCAATTTAGCTATTTTTCCGCTAGACAACATTAGGTTTGTTTGGGTAATTTTTCAATAAAAGTTATTCAATATAAACTTACAAGACAGTACGAATGGGTTTTACTCTGTTGGGTAAAATTAACAGAAATATACACGTTCACGAATTTATCATTAATTCAGCGGATTTATGCAAATTAAAACGAAACATATTGATATTTTCTAATGGTATGTCTTAGATATTGTTGCAGTCTCACAGAGGTAGAATTAAACTGAATACAATTAAATTAATATGCATTTTAAGTGAAATAAAGCTTTTAAGTTTGTTAAACTTCAATAAAAAATGTGACGTTTGATACAAAAAAATAGCTTTTTTTAGTTATTTTTTTTAGCTTTTTTCACCCATCCTATGGTGCACTGAAAAAAATATTATCGTGAGGTCAAAGATTTCATGTCTTTAAAATACGAATACAAATTTTGCTTAGCATAGAAGACGCATTTCCCTAATATAAAGTTTTTTCCTTGTCCAAAAGTCGATAAACTTTTCAATGAAGTCGTGTTGTCCTTATAATTAAGTGATTTCACTTAAAAATGGGTATCATAACATGAAAGAAAAAATGTTTGGGCAAAGGTCAAGTTGACTTTAATAATTCAGAAAAATTCTTTAAATTTAATGAAATTGTCTTTAAATTTGTTGTCTTTTTGCATCTTGACTATAAAGCAAAAAATCGTTCAAATATAGGACATGTTTTTGAAAACTTTATTTTAAAGAAGTTTTTTACTTCAAACATAGCATAATTTCTGCTAGAAGTCGAGTCTCAATTTGGAAAATAAAGTCGTCGTTAACTTGTTTTTAAAGGACTTTGATAGCATATGAAGAAAAAAAGCTGAAAAAGCGAAAAATTAAAATTTGCTTCCTAGAAGCAAGTACACAAAACCCAAATTTAAAAGAGAATTGTGTCTTAAAAGTATCATTACTTGTATTCTCCGCTTCTTTGGCTCGGAATCAATACCAATTTTTTTTAAAGGAAAGACAAAATCTTTGGAACCGGGCATGCTTTTTTTTCAGTGTGGAGGGTATAAAAAATAAAAAATCAACAAAACAGCAAAAAACCAAGAAAAATAAAATTAAAGATTTAGACCCCACGAGGATTTGAACCTGTGCCTCTTGACTTTTTCACCTCCATGGAAGTTCTCTTAGGAAGGGTTTGCAAATTACGAGAGTTTTAAATTATTTGATTAGTTTTAATGTACAAAAAGTAAAAAACATTATACATAAAACAAAAAATTTCACTCTCGCCCGGGGGGTTTGAAGAAGTAAATTTTTAATATGATCCGGTTGAACATTGGTACGTGGTGTTAGTATAATTGCTCTAACAACCACAAAAATTCGTTCATATCGGTCCCTAATTGTACATAGCCCCATATGAATTCCTCTTTTTATCAATGAGTGCTCTCCGATTCTATGTAAAGCTCAAACAAAGGACCTCCTTTTTATAGCAGAGTTCGAACGGCTTTTCGCTTAGAGAAACTTCGAAACACTCAGAAATGTAACTAGCATTACTGGAGACGGTGTAACCAATTGCTTAAAAACATTTGGGTGTTTGACCACAACTGGGTTTGAGAACCCATGACCATTTGTATGGAAGGCGGGCATGCTAACAATTGCACACAAATTAGTCCGTTAAAATGTTTAAGATATCTGTTAACACAGTCCATGTAATTCGATGGTGGATGACAGTCTTTGCTAGAACTTTGTACGCAATCCCTAACTCTTGCCCTACACTCAACAAAGTTTACTTGGATACTACGATTTTAAATTTCCTTTAAGGATTTCGGTATTGAGTCTGGGCCAAATATGCGACTTTTTTTTAAATAAACACACACAAAAACACTCGAGCCAAAAATAATCTACCAAAAATTTATTTCTATAGAATATTTTGTGAAAATTTTATTTCCATAGAAAATTTTGTCAAAATTGTATTCCTATAGAAAATTTTTTCAAATTTTATTTCTATAGAGAATGTTGTCAAAATCTTAATTCTATTAAAATTTTTGTCCAAATTTTACTTCTATAGAAAATGTTGTCAACATTTTATTTTGTCAAAATTTTATTTCTATAGAAAATTTTGTCAAACTTAATTATATACGTATTTAATCGGCCTTTTTAGTTTAATATATACCTCATATGGACTACCCTGCAATTTATAAGACGGTGTCAGGAAGTTTTAAGATACCATGCCATCGGCAAGTGTTAACACAACCCAAGTAATTCGATTGTGGATGACAGTCTTCAGTAGAAGTTTCTACGCAATCCATGGTGTAGGGTACATAAGCTTCGGCCTGGCCGAACTTACGGCCATATATACTTGTATTATATTTATTTTCATAATTTATTATGATTGTAAATCTTGTAATAAATAAATAAATACACTTTCCGCTTTAATATTGCAGAAATATATTAGGAATTTAGGTTTTTACATAAGCAAAATAAATAAAAATAGTTATTGAAAATTCAAACAAAATAAATTACACGGTATACTTTTACAAACGATTATTTGACTATAACGCTTGTTATGGAATAATAACTCACAATTTTACGTCCATCATAGCCTTTTTAAGGTTTCGTGGATATCAACCGTTTTTCTTTTCTCCAAATCGTTCACAGATATGTCGTTACAGAATACCACAAGAAAGTCATGATATTCGTCATGTTAGGAATTATAAGGAAACAAAAACAGGCCGCATGGAAAAAAAGTGTAATCACATTTTTTCTTTAACTTTTATCTTCGGCTTGCTATACAAAATCTAAGGATATTGGCATGCTTCAATTCTTTTGCAATCTTATTTTTCCTTTTTGTGATGTTCAATTTCAAAGCCACCACCATTGCCATAACAACTTGTCATGTCACATTTAGAAAGCCGTCATTTCCGAGTAGATTTGAGCTATATGAAGTAGATGGGTAGAAGATGGAATTATTACATAAAGTCACTTCAAATCTTGTCATCGAAATCTTGTGTTTATGTTGGCAATCGAAAAAGGATGTATGGGTATTAAATTATGTTTCAGAGAAGCTTTGATATTTCTATACGGGATTACTCAGGCTCATCAAGATTTTTATACCCTCCATCATAGGATGGGGGTATATTAACTTTGTCATTCCGTTTGTAACACATCGAAATATTGCTCTAAGACCCCATAAAGTATATATATTCTGGGTCGTGGTGAAATTCTGAGTCGATCTAAGCATGTCCGTCCGTCCGTCCGTCCGTCCGTCCGTCCGTCCGTCCGTCCGTCCGTCTGTTGAAATCACGCTAACTTCCGAACGAAACAAGCTATCGACTTGAAACTTTGCACACAAGTGGTTGCTATCGATGTAGTCGGTGATGGTATTGAAAATGGCCATATCGGTCCACTTTTACGTATACCCCATATAAAGGACCTCAGATTTGGCTTGTGGAGCCTCTAAAAGAAGCATATTTCATCCGATCGGCTGAAATTTTAGGTTATATGGTGATTCGGTAATATGGTCTCTACAACCATGCACAAAATTGGTCACACCGGTCCATTAATTATATATAGCCCCACTATAAAACATCCCAGATTTGGGCTTGTGGTAGCCTTCTAACAGAAGCATAATTCATCGATCGGGAATTTGGTGTATGTGTTGGTATAATGGTCTCTAACAACATGCAAAAATTTTAGCTGGTCACATCGGTACCATAATTATATATTAGCCCCCCATATAAAACCGATCCCCATGATTTGGCTTGCGGAGCCCTAAAGAGGAGCAATTTCATCCGATCCGGCTGAAATTTGGTACTATGGATGTTTGTTATCATGGTCTCTAACAACCATGTCAAAAAATTGGTTCCCACATCGCGATCCATAATTATATATAGCCCCCATATAACCGATCCCAGATTTGGCTTATTGGAGCCTCAGAACAGAAGCATATTTCATCCGATCCGGCTCTGAAATTTGCGTATATGGTGTTGCGTATATGGTCTCTAAACAACCATGCAAAAAATTGGTTCACATCGGCTCCAATAATTATATATAGCCCCATATTTTTTTTTTTTTTTTTTTTTTTTTTTATAACCGATCCCCAGATTTTGGCTTTGCGGAAGCCTAAAAGAGAAGCAAATTTTATCCATCGGGCTGAAATTTTGGTACATTGGCGTGCACTATATGGTCTCTAACAACCATGCAAAAAATTGGTACCCATCGCCGTCCATAATTTATATATAGCCCATTAAATCCGATCCCCCAGATTTTGGCTTGCGAGCCTCAAAAGGAAGAAAATTTCATCCGATCCGGCTGAAATTTGGTACATGATGATTGCGTATGATGGTCTCTAACAACCATGCAAAAATTTGGTCCATATCGGCGTCCATAATTATATATAGCGGCCCATTAATAAACCGATCCCCCAGATTTGGGTTGCGGAGCCTCAAAGAGAAGCCAAATTTGAATCCGATCGCTGAAATTTGGTACATGATATTTGGTTATGGTCTCTAAACAACCGGTGCCAAAAATTGTGTCCACATCGCGTTCATAATTATTATATGGGGCCCATATAAAACACGATCCCCAAGATTTGGCTTTCGAAGTCTCCATATATATAATATTCCTCTTGGAGTGAAATGCTAAAAATTCATTCCGATCCTTTTGCGAAAGTTTATGAGATCACGTTGGTGTTTTAGATTTTAGTATATGTGTCCTATACAATCCTATATCCTATATTTTCGAATCATTGCTACAAATTTGTCCATATCTCGTTTCATTATTGTTTATGGTTGTCTTCACTTTAGGAGCAAATAATCTACCATATTTATTTTTATTTTTACTATTATAGATTATGTTGTTCATTAATTTTTCTTTGTATTTGTCTGTATATGTTTAGGTTTCTTATATTATGTCGTGTGTTGTGTGTGTAGGTTATGATTGTTGTGTCGTTTTTTGGTGTTGGGTCTTTTTTCGGTGTTTGTTGCCTTGGTTGTTGTTGTTTGTTAAATTTCTAGTTTTGGTCTTCTTTTGGAGGAATTTGTTGTTCGTTTGGTGTGAGAGAAGATATTGTTAAAATTTTTGTGTATGTGTTGGGTTCATTCTATAAATATGTGTGTTCATCATTGTCAAAAATATTTTGTTATTTTCTATAGAAGTATGTCAAATTTTTTAGTTGGTTCTATTATGAAAATTTTGTTGTTCCGAAATTGTTATTGGTTCGGGTCAGTACATCTATAGTTGCCATCTCGATCTCCAAAAAATAACTTCGACCAAGATTTTACGTGTGGTGGCTCTATAGTAAAATTTTTGTCATAAAGTTTAGTGTTCGTATTATAATAATGTTTGTTAATATTAATTCTTAAATAATTTTTGTCTAAATATTTTTCTATATGAAAATTTGTCAAAATCTTTTGTATCTTTCTATAGAAAATTTTGTGAAATTATTTCCATAGAAATTTTTTTAAGTAATTTGTGCTTTCTATTTAGTTTATACGTTTGGTATTATACGTATTTCGATCGAAGTCTTGTGTTTGATTTTTTAGAGTTATTTTTTATCCATCGTTGTATTTGGACATTTACTTAAGTGTGTTAGAAAGATGGGTTTCTGGGTAGGATGGT
>PGFW01041453.1:15172-27044 GCA_003123925.1 Haematobia irritans | reverse complement strand
AAAAAAAAGTAACAACATCAACATTGGAACCCCATAAATGGAATATAACACAAATGATATTCAAATTTTTCATCTTTCAAATTAAATGCCATAACAATATATTTCCCCAATAAATTCACACACGCACACACCTTCTCGCAAAGTAGTGGGAAGGTGATAATATAGGGAAATGTTACGATAGTCATTTCATGCTCCAACCACCCCGTTTTTATGTATGACACACAAGGTGTGGATTTGACCTGGGGAGGTGGTGAGTTTTGTATTTTTTTGTAAGAAATGTTCCTAAATTGAATACGACCCTACAAATACAAGTTATTCTCTTTGAATGGAATTGTGTCTACTGCCTTACTGCTAGGCTCAAGGTCAGTAGGTTACTTCGTTATATTCACAAATCATCATGGAAGGATTCGTAGAATGTTAAATTGAATTCTGTTCACATTTTCTAAACCAAAGACAATGGTTTACTGATGTTGAACCCAGCAAAAAAAAATTGGAAGTTCTTCTCAAGGCACAACTTTAACGGAACTTCCAAAAATGCTCTCCAGAATGTATCTTTATTTTAACTGCAGAAGACAGTTCATTTGTGTCAATTTCTTTATAACTCGCTTTTCATATTTTTAAATGGGAATTCATTTTTTTTTTTTGTATTCAAATGAGTTTAAAAACAGATTAAGAATTTAATGAAATGGTACAATTTATTTAAATGATCAACCGAAAAAAATTCTAAATCCTTTGTTTAGAAAATTCAATTGTTGAAATATATTTGATCAAAAAGTTCCAGACAAGCCTTATGCATTCAAATCTATAAAAAAAATTTTAATTATTTATTTCATAAATATCACAAAAATTCCTAATTCACATCCAAAACACTGAATTCGCCTCACACCTTAGAAGTGATGCAAATTCAGTGCAGCGGCTATTGAAATGTGGACAATCCGTCCTTGATGACAAGCCCAGTTCAAATTCATCGCTTCTGCGTCAATTGGCACCACTCGGATCAAAAAGGAACATTTTCAACTACTTTTTGGCGACGCTTTTTTTTCTGGAGCAAGTGAAATAGCGAAAGATCAAGGATCATTAATATTCCAAAACTTGAATTTAGAAGCATAGAGAAGAAATATATTTTGAAATTAATATTACATGTTCAGCGGTTAGCTGCACACGAAAGTGCTATCAATAGAAAATGGTCATATCTAGACGCTAGTATATCCCTCTTGTAACTAAACTCTGTCATTAAATTGTTGTTATGTTTAGAATCCATTCGACATGAGTACCTTGACGATTGCTCTGAATCGATTGACTAACTGATTATTGCTTACTCTTAACTAGCCTTGAATTAGGGTGTTTACATTAGGACAACAATCCAATTGCAAGACCACCTGACAATGATGTCTCCTGCCAATTTAATAGAAAACTTAAACGACAAATCTAACAATTGCCTTCTGCCAAAGAGTTTTTATTGCTAAAGCCGTCCTGCACGTTCAACATATCCTGGAAAGAGTGAAAGGCAACTCAACGGTATGATAACACTGAAACAATATTGGTAGTGAAGATTTCATTTCCTTTAAATAAAATGCCAATTATTAGTTGCATAGACGACGTATTTCTCTGATATTAAGTTTTTTTCATGCGTCCAAAAGTTGGATAACTCTTTCAATTAAAGTAATTTATCTTTATAATTTAAGCCATTGGACTAAAAGTTGGAATCTTTACATGAAAGCATAATTGTTTTGACAGAATCAACTTGGTCTTTAATAAATTCTGAAATTTTCTTAATTTATGAACAATCTTACTTATGTTTGTTTGACTTTTGTATCTTCACTAAAAGCAACATAGCATCCAAAAATAGAGAGACATTTTTCAGTACTTTTTGTTAAAGACTTTTTACTTGAAAACATCGCATAATTTCTACTGAAGCTCAGTGCGGAATTTGAATATGCTTATTCTGCCGTTAATTACGTTTTAACCCTGGACAGTTCAGTCCTTCGTCAAAAATAACGCGTCGTAATTTCATTTTCGATTTAAATGACATTTTGATCCATTAGGAAATGATAAATTTAAGTTATATCATACCACCATTTTATTAAATTTTCTTATACTAATTAAAAACAAATTGAATAAGGAAATAAATTCAATTTTCGTCCACATTTTTTGCTCACGCATGCAAAATTATAGCTCTTGAAATAAGCCGCTAGTCAAAATGACGAGATTGATGTTAGGGTACAAAAAAGAAGGATGCGACTTTCCATTTAAAGGGACTTCGATAGCTCAAGAAAACACTGAAAAAATCGAATTTTATTTCCTAGATTCAAGAAGCCAAAACTCAAAATTTAAAAGAGGAATTGCATCTTGAAAATGTCCTTACTTGAATTCACCGACTCTTTGCGCTCAATACCAAAATTATTCTGACAATAGATCAAAATCTTTAGGGCATTGCTTTTGTTCAGTGTTAGTTGATGGTACAAGCGTCAAAATTCGGACACCCCATCATGCTTTTCGAAGACAATTAGCCGACCAAAATAAAACACAGAACAGAAATTTTTCAATTTGGCCAATGCACAAAAAAACTTGGCCATGGTTGTTGATATTAACAATAAAAGAAACCAGTCTGACCACAGCAGCGGCTTAAGTAAGGCTACCTGAAATATGATATATAGGGTGCGGATTATAGAAGTTCAATAATAAACTATTTATACAAGTATAACAGCAGTAAGTTCGTGCCGGGTCAATCTTAAATACCCACCACCTATGAACCATATATTACACTGAAAAAAACAGTGAACCCACTAGAAGAAAACTTTTGATTAATTTAGAAAATTATGAATAGTTTTAGAAATTGAACTACAACAGTTATTACAACTCTGCATCACGCGATATCACAAAAATAACAGGTAAATATTTTTCAGACAATTTCAGAAATTTTATTAGAACAATAAATAATTTTTTTCACTTTTTTAAAAAAATTTGTAGTTGAAGGAAAAATTAGAGTCAAACATGGCAAGAATGCTTAGTGTATTACGAATGTTCATGAATGGGCACGCTGTGTAGCTAAAATTGACAAATTTTAAAAAAAATGAACTATTTGTGAGAAGTACGAATTTAGTAAACTTATTTACTTCATTTTGTGTAATCAATTTTTTCCCGCTCTTTTAGTTCATTTAACTAACGTACGCCAAAAAAATTTATTTAGAATAAATTAAACTTTCTCCAATATAATAATTACATTGAAACTATTATATTAGTTAAATTGGCTTTTAGTAAATAGTGGTTCACTTTTTGAGTGTAGGTTGTCCTTTGAAATTTCAGAGGCTGAACTTGAGGAACTTACCGCCCCAGATAAATTTAAAATTCACCTATGAGGACTTATATCAGATTCTGGATTATAAGAACCATTGTGGGGTGTGTGGACTTTTAGATGAATCATTAACATCTTCTTGTAAGTGTGCAAGAAAACTTTATAAAATAACGTCTTGATTTGATAATTCTTAAATACTGTAGAAGTAAAATCTGAAAATTTACATTGAGTTTCAAAGCAATTTTCGTGGATCAATGCGCCTTCTACACCCTCAAAGAAGTGAAGTCGGTCTAGTATGGAGCATTGAGCGCGAAATGACCGATAAAAACTTATCCGATACACTTTTTGTGAGCCTAAATACCAGAATTTTACAATTTCAGCATATCAATAAAAACTACGTTTCTACGAAAACCCAAGCGAGTTCAAAATCGGGCAGCATCGTTCTTATGGGCTAATACCAAAATATGACCCATACCCACCATTTTCGGCATCACCTCTTTGTAGACCCGAAAATACCTCTAGATTTCCAATTCAGCAAAAAAGATAAAAAACTTCGGATTCTAAGAAGCCCAAAAGCTAAAATTGAGAAATCGGTATAGGGGCTATACCAAAATATGGATCGATACTCACCATTCGGCACCACCTCTTTATTCCTTCAAAATACCTCAGATTTCCAATTTCAGACATAATTGATAAAAAATTACGGTTTCTATAGCCCAAGACACAATCGGGATCATCGGTCATATATGGGGCTATACCAAAATATGACCGATACTCACAAACAAAATTTTTGCACATGTATTTGTCGCAGTCCTCAAGACTCAGATTTCAATTCAGGTAAAATGAATAAAAACTTCGGTTTCTATAATGCCCTAGAAGCTAAATCGTAGATCGTCATATGGGGGCATCCAAAACGTGGAACCAATACTCACCATTTTGGCACATCTCTTATGGTCATAAAATAACTTCCAGATTTCAAATTCAGGCAAATTGGATAAAAACTTACGATTCTATAAAGCCCAAGACCCCAAATCGCGGACGATCGTTTATATTGGGACTATTATCAAACCTGGACACGATATAGCCATCTTCAGAACGACCTGCCTGCAGATCAAAAGACGAGCTTGTGCAAAATTTAGCCACGATTGCTTCATTATTGAAAGACTGTTAGCGTGATTACAACAGACCAGACAGACAGACAGACAGACAGACAGACGGACAGAACGGACATCCGCTTTATATCTCTTAGATTTCTCCCTATCATAAATATATATAAATTTATATAGATCCGAAATCGATATTCGATTGCGTACAAACGGAATGACAAACTTATTTATACCCCGTCACCATCTATGTGGTGGTATAAAATGCGTAAACTATTTGCCAAAAAAATACTTCTCCTTCACTAATAGCTTGCCCGATTCCACGTTTAGCTCAATGACAAGAACCTCCTTTTTATAGCGAGTCCCGAACGGATAATGTCACCAGCATTACTGAGGGGGGATATTCCACCGCTGAAAAACTTTTTGTGTTCGTCGAAGCGAAGAATTGAACCACGACCTTGTGTATGCAAGGCGGGCATGCTTAACATTTGCACACTGCCTTGCCAATAGATGTAACATATTAAAGTAAAATAAGCTGACTAATCAAGGGCTTACGCCTAACTAAAGGGAGCTATGATGTAATTATCAAAATAATTCCAGAATGCAAGACGACAGTTTCTAATATTCCTATAAATTGCCTGCCATAGAAACATTTTAAATTATATCAACTTATCAAAGTTCTAAAACTGTTTGATATTACTCTGGCAACTTTTAAAAACGTATACACAAAAAAATACTTTGTGATTCAATCACGAATTTATTAACTCACATTAATTTTTCAATTGAAATATCTCCAATCGCAGAAATGATAGTATCAATAATCAAAGTCAATTTAAAAAGTAATTTTTGATCCAATTAAAAAATCGATTCTATTATTTTGTGATTGATTTTATTTTACATAAAATAATTTGCTACTAGAATTTTAGAAGTAGAATTTAAACTTGAATATTTTTAAATTCAATTAAAATTTTAATTGAAATTTTTAAAATCAATTAAAATTTTAATCTGAAATATTTGGTGAACATATTTACTGTATCCTGCAATGGTGGCTTCTCACCTCAATAGACAAAAAATCCCTTTTTTTAAAATATTTGATACCCATGTCAATATTAAAATGGTTTTCAAGGGTAAAACCATTACTAGTTTCCCTTACGCAAAAAAATGTTCTGATTCAATCACGAAATTATTTTATCTAGTTAATTTTTTAATGAAATGTCTTCAATCACAGTTTTAATCTGGCATTAGCAAAAATTATTGATTAAACAAATTAATTGATTCATTAGCAATTTAATTAATTTTCTTTAATTGATTCAATGTTAAAATTTAATTGATGTTGATTTAAACTCATTAATTTTCTATATAAAAAAAGAAAACTATTTTCAACTACTTTCTAAATTGCTATAGCGGTTTTTATTCGGATTAACAATTTGATTGCTTTGAATACATTTTAAATTAAATTGAACTTGTCTTCCTAATTTGATTAAAAACGTATAATTGTATCAATTAATTTTAATTAAAAATTTTAAAAATTTCTATCATTGACCTTAATTAACTTAATGTTCTATTCTTGAGTTAAAAACGTTAAATTGTCATCAAGTTAATTTATTAATTGAAAAAATTTTCAACTTTCAATTAACATTTTTAATTGGAAGATTTTGGTGATATTTTTCTGTGAGTATATTTGGTTGGGTATGCATTGATTAGCTAGCATTAAGCATTAATATATGGTTGGCTATTTCATAAAAACAAAAAGTTTATCTGGTTTATTAAAAACAAATCAAGCAATTCATATCCTTTTTCTCCTCGCCCGCCTTATTTGCTGAGTCTACTTGAAAGCAAAAAAATGAAAAGAAGAACAATGCCTGAATGCACGTGTTCCGGCAATATTAAATTAGAAATATATACCATAGAAAAAACTCTTTGAAATTGAAATCCATAAATCAATATTTAACAAACAAAACGCAATTCTATGAAATCGAATTGCACCATAACATAGACGACAAAAAAATCAAAACGTTTGCATTGAACAAAAGCCCAATGACTGGTAGACATCCCCAATAGTCTACAAAAAAATGAGAAGGCGTAAAAGAAAGTAGTGAGAGTAGTGGACTTAGTGGGAGGTTGTTTAAAGGAAAATGAAAATGGAAAATTCAAATTTTATTTTTAGAATATTTACCGGCAGAGTATTCAATCAAGAGATTCATTTTTCCATTTTTGAATTGGAGATGACGTTTTGTTTAATGAAAGACCAGTGTGACAAAAATTCTTGGTTCGTTTTTACGGTAAACAACTAAAGAGAGAAAGACTTGCAGTTTGTGTGGACCTACATTGGGATAACAAAGACCGGATATACAGAAAAAAAATCTGCTAGTGAAACTAATGCTTAATCTAGTTTAATTTTATTGCAAAAAATATTTGTTTGTAGTAAAATTTTATTTTATTTTTTTCCTCGGTCCACCGAAAATGTTCATTATCCCAAGTATGACTCAAAAATGTTATGAATTATACGTGGGTACACACCAAAAAATTTTTTCTCTATTCAATCACGAAATTAATTGATCCATAGATTTTTAATTGAAATTTCTTCATTCACAAGAAAATGATAGTATCAAGTAAAAAAATTAATTGAAGGTCAATTTTAAAATATAGTTGATCCAATAAAAAAATTAATTGATATACTATATTTTTTGTGATTGATTTTTGTTTCAATTAAAAATTTGTTGATTCATTTTTAATAGAATATTTTTTAAAACTCAATTAAAATTTTAATTGGAAAATTTTTCGTGAAATTTTTTTCTGTGTACAAATTTCAAAGACCATACACATAAATTCAATTTGAACTCAAAACAGAAGAAATTTCTACAGATTCCTAAAAAGAAGAATGAAACTCAGTTATGGTTAAAATAGTCATGATTTGGCACCAATGGTGTTTTCTTTACTTTTAGTCCATTTTTTCTTCCAGGAGCAGTGTTACCAGTATTTTCCGAGCTCTTGTCCCCAAAATGGAACGCTTTCATTCCAAAAAAACCCCAATTTAATTTAAAATTCCCCACAAAAACCCCCAATAAATCTTTAGAAAGTTTTTTGAAAAAAGTAAAGGAATAGACTCTGCTGTAGAAAATCCGTAAAAAATAGAAATTTGGAAAATATGCAATTTTTGTTATACCAGTTTGCGAGTTACAAAATGATGAAGATTGCAAAACACAAAACGGGTGCTCAAAATATCATCTGATACAAACCTAATCAGATCTAATTATCGGTATAAAGAGTCATCGATTTTTTTTCTTATGCAAATCATCTTCTAATTACTCGAGAAATAAAAATGGGAGTACGGTCACGTGTATTTGGTGTCCGGATATTGAATATATTCAATATTTATGGGATATATTTTCCAAATCAGTTATGTACGCAGAAGAGTCCTTACGAAATAATTTCACATAGTAAAAAATTTCTTAGGAAACAGAGTAAAATGTAAAGTAGCTCTTGGATGCCCATATAAATACACTGGAATAAAGAGGAGGAGTTTTTTTTATATTTTTGAGATTCTCTATACTTCTTTAAGCCTTTTTTAAGCATGTAGAAGTAAAGAATTTCATATGAACCATAATTCTTAATCTTAATTATTATACTGAAGAGATTTCGAAAATTCTCCCCACAAAAATCCTCAAATTTGTGGAAATTCCCCAACACAAAAATTTTGTCCCCATCCACGAAAAAATATCCCCGATTTGGGGAAAAATCTCCAATACTGGCAACACTGTCCAGGAGGGTGTATATTTGTAATTAAATATCCTTTACTTACCATCATATCCTGTGGTATATAGAAATCCGAAACTGCGGCAGCCAAAAATAAAACGGCTCTATCCTCAAATGCCGCCAGGCATTCACATGCAGCTCTCAATAGCCACATATAATCGACCACACTGGTAAAACTGACATACAAAATCATTTGTGATTCACGCGCCTGTTTGTATTTGGCCAAAATGGGTGCAAAGACATCCACCGAGTCCGGATTAACGGTAATGGAAGTACACTGACCATTATCGGTAATATCGAGCATATCAAAAAATTGCTGGCCTGTAAAGTGGCGGGTGAAGGGTTCCAGGGATTTTTGACGATGCATAAATATGACGGCATAATTGTGATCTAGGAAATATTCCGCTGAGGAAGAGCCACGTGTACCAGCACTAAAATTATCCACAAAACGTACAGTATTGTGCTCCAATGGGACGGTTGTGCCACCTGACTGTAAGTAAGAACAAAGTAGAAAAGAGAAATTTATCGATTAGCAAATGAAAATTTATGACAAATCGTAAAAATAAAATTGCGTTTTGTTGTTTTCTTTTGTTAAATGTAATGTAGACTAATAAACAGCAGAAGGTCAAGTATTTAGCGAATGGTAGCAAGAAGTTGGCGATTGATTTCCCAAGGATATTTGAAATAGTATGAAGTAGTTGCAATGAGGTCAAAAAAACGATATCATCGATTCATAATGTTTGAGTACATGGGTCTATTAAATTTATTCGTGTTATAAGGCTGTGATTTACATGGGAAATTCTATAAAAAACACAGATATCATGGGAAGCACTGGTGTGCAAAATAATTACGAATTGCTTTCGTTTTTTGCTTTTTCCTTTTATTTTCTATTTTTCATTTAATTTGTGGTTTGATGGACACATTTGACAAATGGTTATATTTCTATATGCCGCTTCTGGGTGTCGTCCATATGCCACTCTCATTTCATTTTGGTGGCATAAAATTGTATGTCTATTTCACGTTTAAGTCTTTTTTAATCTGACAAAGGAATATATTCCGTCATGTGGTGGGTTCTTGGTCCGTAGATTTTTTCTTTGACCCTCTACGATGCAGATGGTTTCCCATTATTTAAATGATTCAACTGGAATTTCTCAAAGCTACCACAATTCTGTTAATTTCGAGCAATTACTTTTGGCCACACACACTCGTAAAAGTAAAATGCAAAGAGGCGGTTGAGGGAGGCACAGCTGTTTAGGTGTGCTGTATGTGAGCTAATAGCAAACTAGGTAAATTCTTGGTAAATGTTACAATTAGGATTTTCTACTTACAATTAATGACATGTAATTAGTCATTTAAATAAATTGTAAATAATTTAAGGTCTTAACATTGTTTTTATGCGTTGGTCATTCGCTTTAATCTGTAATTTTTTTAGGTTGGAAAACAGGTCATTTAAGCTCAACAACATGGCAAATATTTTGAAAATGTTAAAAAAATAAAATCAGAATTGTTACCCTAAACAACTTATTAACCATCTGGGCCTTTTGTTGTGATGTCGGCGATACGTTAAATATTTATCTTATTAATCTTTCCAGTTATTTCAATCAAATAGACCTTGAGCGAAACATCGGTTTCGGCCAAAATTCGATAATCGGCAACGAATCGGACTTCGACATTAAACGGCTTTTTTTTTCATAATTTACTTCATATCGAATCTGTCCCAGTCAAAACACCCAGTAGAAATAAAACAAACGTAACCGGAACAAATTTTTATATTGAAAGAATTCTTCTTTTTAACGTTTAAGATCAGTGGCTATAAAAAAAATTTAAGGTCATCACCGGGGAACCACCGTGTGCAATGTTTAGCATGCCCGCCTTGCATACACAAGGTCGTGGGTTCGATTCCTGCTTCGACCGAACACAAAAAAGTTTTTCAGCGGTGGATTATCCCACCTCAGTAATGCTGGTGACATTTCTGAGGGTTTCAAAGCTTCTCTAAGTGGTTTCACTGGCAGGTGGAACGCCGTTCGGATTCGGCTATAAAAAGGAGGTCCCTTGTCATTGAGCTTAACATGGAATCGGCGAGAGCACTCATGTGATAAGTGATGTTGGGTATCACAATGGACTGAATAGTCCTAAGTGAGCCTGAAAATATCGGTCTGCCACTAACCTAACCTAAGGGCTTCACGGCAAGCGGTGCCAGCAAAACAATTGCTCAGTGCAGGGGGCACGTATTTTTCGAGTTTGCATGGAGAAAAATGTTACAATATTTTTTTTATCAAACTGATGAATTTTTTATACTAAAAGGTCTCTAAATTTTAAAAGAGTATTTAAGACTTGGTCCGAATTACCTTTTATTGTTTTTTTATGTCTTTGTTCAATTAAATATGGTTAAAGTACAACATCCCAAACATGTCCAATTATATTTTCTTTGGAAAAACATTTGGCTTCGGCCGATTATTGTTTTTTTTCGGTCGAGCTCCAGAAGACCGCAACTTTAAAAGGACACTTCGATAGTCTTTCCTAGCAAAAACTTGGTAGTGATAGTCTTTCACACAGCAAAAAATGATAGGTTGCAGGCAATTAGCGTAGCTTAGATCAATTTCCGTAGCTGGGGGCTATAGCCCCCCTAGCTTAAAAAATTATATTTCAATTTATTTATATTTCAATATTAATGTTTGTATTTCATAAAAATGATAAAAAAATTAGGCATCAAAATAACTCGAAAATTAATTTATAATAAAGCAACTAAGAAGTAGTTCCACACATTTCCAGCAAAAAAATTTGGACAGTTCTTTCAAAGGCCACAAACTTTAAAAGCATTTCCAGGAAGATGTACTCCCAATGAGTTCTTAATTTTAACTACTCAGGACAGTTCTGTTAATTAATATTTTTCTGATAACTTGGTTTTTTTCCAAATACTTTTAAATGGGGAAATATTAACTTTTTTTGTTCAAATATTTTAAAACGAAGTAGAATCATAAAGTGGTACAACATAATTTTAAAATTTTGTCACCGAAAAAAAATTCTAAATTCTCAATCTGGAAAAACTTTCCCCGTGAATTTTTGAAAAAATATTTGAGGTCAAACGTTTCCGATAAGCATTATGATCATTAAAAATTATAAAAATTATTTATTTGACAAAAATGATAACAATTTTTTAATTTACATTCAAAACATTTTGGAATTTCGCGATCAGCACCTAAAGAAGTGATTGCAAATTCAGTGGCAACGGCTGTTGAAATGGAGACTTCCGTTCTATGACAAGCCCATGTTAAAATTCATCGCTTCTTCGCCAATTTTTGCAACCGCTTGGCCGGATCCAAAAAGATCATTTTCATTACTTTTTTGCGACGCTTTTTTGGCTGGGCTTTTTATTTTTATAAAAATGGCAAAATCGGTAAATAGGTTTAAATTCTGGGGGGCTAAAATTTTCTGCTGGGGCGCCTAAGCCCCCTCCCCAGAGGCGCTTCCTACGCATTAATGAGTTGCAGTGATAACTGCTTACAAGAGGCATTTTGTACCCGTACCCCCAAGCAAATACCGTAATGCTTTGAGAATAATCACTTTACTATCGCAGGTTGATTTCATTTACAATACAAAAACCGATTATTCATAAGTTAGGAACCACGGAATCCACACATTTGTTTGTTACTTACTCAATTTTGAACCATTGGTAAGCTTTACCTCCAATAAAAAATACCTCGAAAAATCCTGAGAC
>PGFW01041441.1:0-11652 GCA_003123925.1 Haematobia irritans | reverse complement strand
TTTGGCTGAAAATTTTTCAGAGAAAGCTAAATCAATCTCATGCTTCCATTACTCAACCATTAAAAATATGGGCTCATGGCCAGCAGGGTATCAAATAAAAAAAAAAGAAAAAAAACAAATTTGAAATACGTATCGTTTACCAAATATAAATTAAGATAAAGCATTCGACCATGTTTCGCATATGGGAAGACATAATTTTATAAACTTATAACATACACCCAAATACCCAATTTTCAATCTAATTTTTTTGACGGTCCGTGACCCAGTTCCTTTTAAATAGTCATGTTGTCGGATGTGCATGTCCTTTTTCTTGCGGAGAACTTGTTCTACAAAACGCATTATAGGCTTCCAGTTCCCTCTCACTTTGCTATCAATTTTCTGACGTATTATATTTCTTCTGGAGAGACATGCCCACAACTTAATTTTCAAGGGCTGTCTCTGTTCTGCCTACCGCTACATCTACAAGAATGCATGCTCGGCATCATCCGCATACCTCTTCTTCTAACCTTTCGAAAGTATTCGTGATCCAGAAAGCATCCTGAATCATCTAATACGTCATTCTCCATATCTCTCTCATGTCATAGTTGCATGTCGCCCTTAAAAGTCAGCAGGTGTCCATCTTTCATTTGCCCTGCGTTCCTGCCCATTTGTCTCTGCGTCTCCGTGACCTGAGAGCCATCTGATTCATTCTAATCGGCCACATCTCCATATCTTCTCTCATGCCCAGATAGTTGCATGTCGCTTAGAAGTCGAGGTGTCCAGATCGCCTGCCCATTTGTCTCTTGGTCTCTTGTCGAATATTCAGTACTCAAATCATGTCTCGGCCTAGTTTTTGACCTCGAAAACCTTTTTGCTGCTAAATCGCCTGGAGGTCTGTTGGCGATCGCTATCAGGCTGTCCCCGATACTGATAGCTATGTTGAAGTGATACACAGACGCTGTCGTTCTCAGTAAGGTCTACATTCCAGATCTCTATTAGTGTCCTCTCTTCTAATTGAAAGAAGATCTTCGATGTTTTCATTATCCTGCTGCAGGACGCGGTTTTATCATAGCAGCTTTTTCCGTTGCCCCTACTCTATCCTGCATGGAGTACGCGTTAGTTTTGAGTCCAGTCTTTAATCGCAATAAGTACTGATTGACTGATTTGCTTCGGATTATTCATTTCAAAACAATGGGCATCTAATTTCGTAGGGCACGATAGTCGCCTTCGGTTAGTAGTAGTAATTCGGTGTTTTACATGGATCATTTGCCATAGCCATGCGTGTCTAACCCGTCTTTCGCGGCTTGGCGAAGTTGTATGAGCCTTTTCAGTATTTCTCGCGCTTTATCCGCCGTCGTCTGCATAGCGTATTTTCTGTGTCTCGCTCATATGCTTCGTTTCGGATCTGCTTCCGAGGATTAAGCCTTGTGCGGCACCTTGAGAATTAACTCCAGCCCTTCTTGTGCCCTGTATAGTGACATATATCAAAAATTCGGCGTCCATATGATAGTCTATTCGATATTTTCGTTAAGTATTCGTTATGTGAAATATCGATTTTCCAGCGGCTATATATTTACGTCTGCACCCAAACCTTAGCGTGTTGTAAGCCGTTTAATGTCTAGCGTCTACAGTAGAATTATGGATATCGAAGCGTTACAGCCTCGTTTTGTCGCCCGCGACGACATCGATACTTCCTTAGCGGCTTGCCTAATTGTCGATGTTTCAGTGTAGATTTCGAAATTCTCTATTGACTCGGCCTACCAAAAGACCTGATTAGGTCTCCTGATTGTCTCGGGTGTGTTGAGCCGTTCGAATAGTTTCCAGCTGTGTCCAGCTTGCCACAATTGGTCTGTACGGACGATTGGCGGCACACCTGCCGTCGTCCTTTGCGCTTGCTAATGTGAACCCTAGTCTTTGTTCTTTCCACACATTTAGGAAAGATGATCTTCCTGATTAGGAAGCTGTTTTTATTACATAGTTAGTAGAAGCCTGCGGTCCCACTCTGGTATTTTGATAATCATCCTCGGGGTATTGCGTCAGGACAGGCTGCCTTATGTACTCTGAGACTGGTTTACGCATTTGCAATTCTCTGTTTGCAAAGACAAGGATCGTTTATGATCGTCCTTCAATAACGCTCTCTGTCTTCCTCTGACCCATGTCTTGGGAATAAATTTTCCACGATGTTTCGCATCTTCATTCTTGTCCATCTTCTGCGGACCTTTCGGGTAACCTAGATTTGCATAATTATTTGGTATCCTAGTACTATTTATATCTTGTCGTATCTCTCCCCATTTTCTTTATCTTGCTCTTACTTATACTCTACCTGCTGATTTACCTCCTTGTACGCATTCGTCACCCCCTAATCTTAAGCCCTCTATGGTGTTTTCTTCTGGTCTTTTACATAGTTACGTCTGCATCATCGATGTCGGTAAAATGTCTACAGTATACATGGCTTGCCTAACAGCTTTAATTATGGCAATGACCTTACTGCAGCCAGAGCCCTTACTTGTAACATCGCGTATTGATTGACCGGTCTGCCTTGCGCCCCGTTTAGTTCAGATTCTTCCTCCGAGTGCCTGTCCAGTTCAAAGATCTAATGGCATCGCTTTCAAGCTTTTGCCATTCCAACTTCCTTGAAGTTTCTCCCTGAGTTCTCTTTGTCGTAAAGCCGCAAATTCAGCCTTTGCATTCGGAAGAGATGAATTGATGCGTCACTTCCTGCGTATGTCTCTAGTCTCCGAGTCGCCGCGAATGTTAGCTGTTCTGTAGTGCTAATGTTCGCCAAAAATCATGCTTTCCGTGAAAGTGTATCTAAAAATCTGGCATTTTCTTGAGCTCTGTGGTTCTAATTCCGCCACAAAATTGTAAAACTTCATGTGCGGGTTCGTGCATTCCCGTCATCTTGTGGCCCGTTTCTTCCAGACTTTATGCAGAAGATTCAAGTTCCCTTTCTGTCTGCGTCCTTTGCAGTCCCATCACAATGTATCCTGATTCATCTAAACAACCGGAGAACAGCGTTTGTACGTCCTCTTTGTACTTCATAACAACAGTTGGTCCTATCCTATTCAAATCCCCTAGTCTCTTTAATGAAGCATATTCGCATCGGCTGCCGGGAGTGGGACAATCGGGCCTCTATTCTTGTCTTAAGTTTGTCGGCCAAATAAGTCGATACGTCATACTCTTCATTAGGTGTCTTTGTCACTTTCCTAATAGACGCTCTTTACTCCTTTCTTCTGTCGCGGTGCGTCCACGGTCTTGGAACTCTATTGTGGCGTTGTCATGTGTACCCGGAGATATTTCTTTGCCCTCCCCCTTTTCAATCACTAATAGAATGTAGCAGGCTAAGTCTTCCGAACATTTAAAACTGCCACGCTCAGCTTCCTACGAATTCACCTATCCCTCAATCTTCTCGTAGCGTTCTCATAACTTTGTCCAGTCACAGCGGCTTTATAACGCACGGTATCGGGGCGTCCTTTGGCCCCTTTTTGTCGTTGTTTCCTCTTCTTGTTTCTCCCTTTTTGCGACCGGAAATACTTAAAATGTTCGAAGCTGTCGAATTACTCCCAGTGCGACACCAATACTTGTTGTTCTATCTCCTTTTGAGCATTCTTTCATGTGTATGTATCTACCTGGGCTGCAGGCACTTCGTTGCTTCTGTCATCTTGCCGGATTTTCCGGTACTTACCGATAACATCCAGTAGTTCGTTTCTGTCTCGGAGACTCAGTTTGAACATCCCTACTAATGTTCTTTTGTCTACTTATTGCTGCTTTGATCTTGCGGAGTGTCAATTGACACTTATCTAGGACTTCTCTTCTGATTTTCTCGTGTTTGTTTCTAATTTGGAAAAGTTCTATCCAGTTAGAGGTATTCTCCGTTTTCCATTGGAATGCTCAGTGTATTGCGTTCTTTGGGGTTGAGATCTACTATAATCCCACGTAGTGTATCTAAACCAGTCTCTACTTTATTAGAAAGTACCGTGGGGCAATGGTTAGCATGCTCGCCTTGTATACACAAGGTCGTGGGTTCGATTCCTGCTTCGACCGAACACCAAAAAGTTTTTCAGCGGTGGATTATCCCACCTCAGTAATGCTGGTGACATTTCTGAGGGTTTCGAAGCTTCTCTAATTGGTTTCACTGCACGTGGAACGCCGTTCGGACTCGGCTATAAAAAGGAGGTCCTTCTCATTGAGCTTAATATGGAATCGGGCAGCACTCAGTGATAAGAGAGAAGTTCAACAGTGTGTTATCACAATGGACTGAATAGTCTAAGTGAGCCTGATACATCGGGCTGCCACCTAACCTAACCGTGCTGCTGGGACGCGTCGTTTTTTTCGGGCGACCGCATTATCTTAGAGCTACTTCTAAATATTGATGCTAGCTCCTCTCCCATCAGTTGAATTGTTTTTTGGAGTATGCATTCGGTATGGGTCCCAACTTGAAGCCGTTATATGAATCCGATAATGTAGTCGCTCGTTGTCCTATGCAAGCAGAGAGGTCCATGCTATGGGTTGACGCAAGATCTTATGGGTACTTGTGTTCAGAGTCAAGTCGGGCACTAATCTGGATGTCGTTAAACGCGTCATTAGTACCGGCGACCTCATTATCCTAGAGCCTCCACTAAAGATTGGTTCTACCTACCTGTCTCCTACTCTCCCATCATTTAAATTACTTTTTGGAGTATGCATTCGGTATAGCTGTCCTTTGAAGTGACACCGAAGTCCCTATGCAAGCAGGAGGTTCTCGCGAAGGTTGACACAAGACCGTTATGGGTACCTGTGTTCAGAGGCGAGGTTGGGCACTAATCTGAATGTCGTCAGACGCGTCATTTGTACCGGCGACCGTATTATCCTAGGGTTGCCTCTAAAGATAAATACTAGCTCCCTGTCTCCTACTCTCTCCATCAGTTGACATTTTTGTTGGAGTATGTTGCCCTTAGAAGTGACACCGAGGATCCATATGCCAAGCAGTGAGCTTTCTCGCCAAGGGTTGACACAAGACCTTATGGGTACTTGTGTTCCAGAACCCAAGGACGGCATGTCGCAAACTCGTCGTTTGTACCGGCGTAGAGCTTCCTCAAAGATTTGATGCCTATCTCCCTGTCTCCTACTCTCCCAACAGTTGAATTGTTTTTTGGAGTATGCATTCGGTATAGTTGCCCTTTGAAGTGAAACCGGGGGTCCCTATGCAAGCGGAGAGGTCCTCGCGAGGGTTGACACAAGACCTTATGGGTACTTGTGTTCAGAGGCAGGTCGGGTACTAATTTGGATGTCGAACGCGGAAAGTTGTTGACATTAGCTTGAAAGCAATTTCCCTGAGATGTGACTCTCAGGTAACAGAATGCCACAACTGTGGCTCGTATCTTCTATTCCGATTCATAGTTCAAATCATAGTCCATATTTATAATTCCATGTCAATATTGTTCCTATATATTATCCTTGTTTAATTACCCTCCTTTCTGCGCCTATCTATAGGGCACGCTTGTGGGAGGATCCCTACTTAACTGGTGGCTTAATTAGATCGCCATGACGTCACAAAAACGTCCTCGGATATACTTCGCGTTTTATGGCACGTCCTTAGACTTCGCCGCTCTTGGTTGGGGGCTACTTATTACTATCACAGTTGACTTTAGAGGTCATCCTGCGATCCACCACCAGCTGTCCCCGATTGTAGAAGGTGTTGGATATTAATTTAATTTAATTTCACTTTATTTAAATAAGTTATCTAAATGCATATTTTCAATTTCTGCAATAGCTGTTGGGAAATATGGAGATGTTTCTGGGAAATATATGAGTGTATATTCTCACTATTCTGTCTAAAGTATTCCCATCACGTTATAGCATTTTCATTCCACACTATTCTTTTTAAAAAAGAAAAATTTTTTCATGGTTGAATACTATGGAAATTAGCTGCATCGTTCCAATTCACCATCACAAATATGTTAATAAAACGCAGCTTTACATTCATCGTTTAATTCTGAGAATTCAACGATGAACTTGAATGCTTTTACGCATTTGACATAGAAACTGATTCCCAAATGAGATTTCTAGGGATTTTTCTTGTAAATTGTCCCTTTCTCCATTAAACTCCATAAAAACTTTTGACACATGAATGTAATCGTATTCGAAGACAATAACATTTGAAATGTACAACCTTTGATTTGATTTAAGCAAGAAAAACAAAACCAGACCAAAAGAACCATTCAACCTTTAACGACTAGGTTAAATCAATCTGAAGTCTATCATCAGCTCAATCAAAGTGAAAATTTTGTTTGGGTATGCATTTTGAACAGCCGTCATTTCTTTTTTTTTGAGTTCATAAATGCCAATGACATTTAAAGATTCACAAATCTCATAATATATATGTACATAAAGGTTCTACAGATATAACAAGCTCAATTATCATTCTGACATATCCAAATTGCCTGTCATGCGTCGTTTTAAAGATAGGGACTGCACTTTGCCACCAAAAGCTACGTTCCCAGTCCCATTTCCCATCCAACATATTTACAATTGATGGGCCATGAGCACGGTTGCCACTTGAGCCAAAAATAATCTACCAAAATTTCGAGTAAACATTTTCAACAAAAATCTTCTAAAAATAAAAAATTTTATTTCTAACTAGAAAATTGTTCTTCAAAATTTTCATGTCTATAGAACATGCTTCTCAAAGTTTTTATTAATATATGAAAATTTTCCAAAATTTATTTTATAGAAAATTTTGTTAAAATTTTATTTCTAATACGAAATTTGGCAGAAATTATATTCTATAGAAATTTCTCAATTTTGTCAAAATTTTATTTCTATAAAAAATTTCTCAAAATTTTATTTCTATAGAAAATTTGCAAAATTTATTTCTATATAAAATTGTCAAATTTTTTTATAAAAAAAAATTATGTAAAAATTTATTATAATTAAAAAGTTTTCTCAAATCTTATTTTATAGAAAATTTTCTCAAAATTTTATTCTGAGAAAATTTTCTCAAAATTTATTTCTATATAAATTTTTGTCAAATTTTATTTCTATAAAATTATGTCAAAATATTTTTATATATAAATTTTCTCAAAATTTTATTTCTTAGAAAATTTTCTTCAAAATTTTATTTCATCAGAAAAATTTTTCTACCAAATTTATTTCTATAAAATTTTCTCAAATTTATTTCTATAGAAAATTTTCCAATTTCTTTAAAAAATGTCTCAAATTTTATTTCTATATAAAATTTCAAAATTTATTTCTATAGAAAATTTTTTCTAATAGAAAAATTTCTAAATTTTGTCAAAATTGTTATTTATCTATATAAAAATTTTTCTCATAATTTTATTTCTATAGAAAATTTTGTCAAAATTGTATTTCTATAGAAAAATTTCTCAAAATTGTATTTCTATAGAAAATTTTCTCAAAATTTTATTTTTGTAGAAAATTTTCCTAAAATTTTATTTCTATAGAAAATTTTCTTAAAATTTAATTTTCATAAAGAATTAATTAAAAATTTATTTTATATAAAATTTTCACAAAATTTTATTTCTGAATAAAATTTTATCACTTTTTTGTCAAAATTTTATTTCTATAGAAAATTTTCTCAAATTTAATTTCTATAGAAAAATTTCTAAAATTTTAATTTCTTGGAAAATTTTCCCAAAATTTTATTTCTAAAGAAATTTTCTCAATTTATTTTCTAATAGAAAATTTTTCTAAATTTTTTTTATTTTCTATATAAAATTTTCTCATAAATTGTATTTCTATAGAAAAATTTTCCCAAAATTTTATTTCTATAGAAAATTTTCTCAAAATTTTATTCCTGTCGAAAATTTTCCCAAAATTTTATTTCTATAGAAAATTTTCTCAAAATTTAATGACTTTAAAAATTTCTCAAAATTTTATTTCTATAGCAAATTTTCTCAAAATTTTATTTCTATAGACAATTTTCTCAAAATTTTATTTCTATAGAAAATTTTCTCAAAATTTTATTTCTATAGAAAAATTTTCAAATTTTATTTCTATAGAAAATTTTTTGTAAAAATTTTATTTCTAGAAAATTTTGTCAAAATTTTATTTCTATAGAAAATTTTGTCAAAATTTTATTTCAATAGAAAATGTCAAAATTTTTTTCCATAGAAAAATTGTGTCAACATTTTATTTCAATAGCAAATTTTATCTCCATTTGTGAAGTACATCTTAGTTGGAGAGGAATATTTTGTAAAATCTACCAAAACATCAAGAGTTCTACCAATCTATCAAACAGTAAAAAATCTACCATTTTTGATAGAATACTACCAATTGTGGCAACAGTGGTCATGAGTGCATGAATATTTTCCATTTTAATGGAATAATCATCCCATTAAGAGAATATTTTTTGAAAGACGACAAGATCTATCTAATGTCTCATACCTAACCATTAAAAATGGCATGGAATAGATAACAAAGAAAAATTTGAAGTGCGTGTCGTTACCAAAGTAAATGAGATAATACATTTGTCTCATATTACCAAAAAAACGACAAAAAAAAACATCGAGTGAATGCCATTTGCTGTGATGATAATTATGTATATGTAAAATTTCGTGGAAAATGTATTTGCATTGAAAATTTTCTTTCAATATTACAAAAAAATGTATTTCGATAACTGACTTCACATATGTTACCAGTATTGGGGATATTCTATCCTAAATGAAATGTGACAATTTGTGTTTTAGTAAAAGAAAGATCCCCTATTTGGGAATTTTCTATCGTAAATTAGGACGAACTTTTTTAGATGGGGTTTAAAGGGAGAATTTCTAGGAGTTTGGGGAGCTTTGTGGGGATTTTTCGGAATTGGTTTAATATAATGAATTTCGGAATTTTCTATCGTAAATAGGAACGAAATTTTTTTAGATAATGATAATAGGGAAATTTCATGAAATTTCGTGTCCTTTTTAGTGATTTTTCTGAACCTTTTTAGTATTATAAAATGCCCAATTTTAGAATTTTCTATCGTAAATGGGGACAAAATTTTTCAAATGATGATTTAATGGGGCAATTTCTAGAAATGTGGGAATCTTTGTGGGGATTTTTTCGGAATCTGTTTAGTATAAAAAAATTGGGGATTTTCTACCGTAAATGGGGATGACATTTTTTAGTTGTGGTTGGAAGGGGGAATTTCTAGCAATTTGGAGATCTTAGTAGAGATTTTTCGGAATCTATTTAGTATAATATCACAGATTTAGAATAAATATGAATTATGAATGAAATACTGTTGGCTAAATTCATAAAAAAATAATTCTACAGTGAATTGTCAAAAAAAAAAAATGAAATAAAAATGAATACGGACATAGAATCGATGTTTATGTTATTTTAATAACACCCCTCAAATGTTTAGGTTTATTAATTCCATAGGAATGGTTTAGGGCATGATATAGTCGGTCCCTCTCGACTTTTTACTTTACTCACTAGTTTTTTTATCTCAAATGCAACAAAAAATCACACAGATTATTTAATGGAAAATAAAATTCAACAAGTATAAACGGCCGTAAGTTCGGCCAGCCCGAATCTTATGTACCCTCCACCATGGATTGCGTAGAAACTTCTACGAAAGACTGTCATCCACAATCGAATTACTTGGGTTGTGGTATCTTAAATCGTTTTCTAAATTGTGAGTTAGTCCATACGTGGTATACATTAGACAAAAAAAGTATGTGTAGGTAAGTCTACAAATAATTACGAATTGATATGGACTTTTGCACGGTACGTAGGGAGCCAGAATTGAAATATGGGGGTCGCTTATATAGGGGCTATATACAATTATTGATATGGATCAATTTTTGTTTGATTGGGGATCGATTTATCTGAGGGCTATATATAACTATAGACCGATATGGACCTAGTTAGGCATGGTTGTTAACGGCCATATACTAGCACAATGTACCAAATTTCAACTGACTTGGATGAAATTTGCTCCTCCAAGAGGCTCCAAAACCAAATCTCGGGATCGGTTTATATGGGGGCTATATATGATTATGGACTGATATGAACCACTTTTGGCATGGTTGTTAAATATCATATACTACCACCACGTATAAAATTTCAACCAGATCGAATGAATTTTGCTTCTCCAAAAGGCACCGGAGGTCAAATCTGGGGATCGGTTTATATGGGTGCTTATTATAATTATGGACTGATATGAACCAATTCCTGCATGGTTGTTGGATACCATATACTAACATCACGTACCAAATTTCAACCGAATCGGATGAATTTTGCTCTTCCAAGGGGCTCCGGAGGTTAAATCTGGGGATCGGTATATATGGGGGCTATATATAATTATGGACCGATTTCGACCAATTTTTGCCAATGGGAGTTTGATGCCATATATTAACATCATGTACCAAATTTCAAGTGAATCAGATGAATTTTGATCTTCCAAGAGGCTCCGGGGGTCAAATCTGGTGATCGGTTTATATGGGGGCTATATATAATTATGAACCGATGTGGACCAATTTTTGCATGGTCGTTAGAGACCATATATTAACCCCATGCACCAAATTTCAGCCGGATCGGATGAAATTTGCTTTTCTTAGAGGCCTCGCAAGCCAAATCGGTGGATCGGTTTATATGGGGGCTATATATAATTATGGACCGATGTGGACCAATTTTTGCATGGATGTTAGAGACCATATACTAACACCATGTACCAAATTTCAGCCGAATCGGATGAAATGACGTGGACCGATATGGCCCATTTGCAATACCATCCGACCTACATCAATAACAACTACTTGTGCCAAGTTTCAAGTCGATAGCTTGTTTCGTTCGGAAGTTAGCATGATTTCAACAGACGGACGGACGGACGGACCATGCTTAGATCGACTCAGAATTTCACCACGACCCAGAATATATATACTTTATGGGGTCTTAGAGAACAATATTTCGATGTGTTACAAATGGAATGACAATGTAATATACCCCCCATCCTATGGTGGAGGGTATAAAAATAAGTAGTTAAGAAGTCAGTTCTTATGAAACAAAACCAGATTTCTAAACTTGAGCTTATAAATTCTAGATGTAATAAATGTTTCTTAAAGTTTTATTCATAATTTCTTCAATTTTGTGTGTGTGTGTTTAATTTTTTCCTAGTAAAACCTTCCACACATGAAGTTTACAAAGCTCTCCGTGGGAATATTTCCATCGGTTATTCACATTAAACATAAAACTAATATCGACAAAATGCTAGGTAACTCTGCCATTCATGGAAATCCTCACATTGAACAAATGATACCAAATAAAAGTTGTGTTGTTGGTTACGTAGGGCAACATAGCATAGGACCACAGGGCCAAGGTCGTCGGCAAAATAATTTCGTTCCCATATACAACAATTTTTTAAGCCAACAGAAAATCTTCATTTTCCTGATTCAACCTAAACTAATTGTTCCAATTAATTTGTTAATTGAAAATGTATCAATCATTACAAAGATATTATCAATCACTGAAGTGTTAAAAAAATATACTTTATTAAAAATTAATTGATTGCTACAGGAAATAAAATTTTGATAAAAATATCTATAAAAATACAATTTTGGAAAAAATTATTGAAATAAAATTTTGATAAAAATTTTCTATAGAAATAAAATTTCGGACCAACTTTTCTATAGAAATAAAATTTTTGACAAAATTTTCCGATAGAAATAAAAACTTTGGAAAAATTTC
>PGFW01041435.1:16672-30207 GCA_003123925.1 Haematobia irritans | reverse complement strand
AAGAGAGAGATGAACAAATCGTGGTCAAAAAAATGTAAATTCGTTGACATGCTTGAGAAAGCAAGAACATGAGAACTGTTAAGAAGAAGAGAGAGTATTCTCTTCTAAAAAGTTGTTTCAGGTGTTCGACGAAAAGGATGGAATGCATAAGTTAAATTGGGGATTTTCTTTCTAACTTTGATATGAACGAAGCGTTTCAAACCAAATAGATTCTTCGTATTCCCAAAAGCAAAAAATTCGTAATTCCTGTGAAAGTGAATTTCTGTTTTGATCCTAAATTCCAAAGGATATGTGCAATATATCGGAAAGTGGATTTCTGAGTTTCAGGGCAGATAGTGCCTGAACCGGCGCTCGAAAGTTGGAGTTGTACTTATAAGTTTAATAATATTGAATTGTAAAAACTGTGAAGTTCACGATTTTCCATTGCCTCTTTTGTATTTCATAATTTTCTAAACTGTTCTTTCGAAGGAAAATCAGACTTATTTCATCGTGATGTATCTTCCTTCAGAAACAGCGTTGGCCAGAAATTGTTTCACACACGACAGAAACCCGCTGTAGATTTGCCAAAAAAATAGCTAGAAAAAAAAGCTAAAATTTGTTTTGTATCAAAGAGGTCAACATTTTGTTGCATTTGAAAAATTAACAAGAACTTAAAAGCAGTTGTATTTCACTTAGATAATGCACATTTGAATTTAATTGGCTCTAAATGCCGCTGTAAGTAATGATAAAATTCGTGACGTGGCTACATTTTTCGCTAATTAATCAATGAGAAGTAAAACCCATTCTACTGTCCTTTGCGAAACTGAACTCGAACATGTTTATTGGAATTGACCCAAAGAAAAAGCCTCCTATTGTTGAGTAAACAATTTCCGTATAAAGGAGTAATATCATTCCGAATTAATAGATTACGCAAGATTTTTATTAATCGCGCTTTAATAACGTTTAGATCCCTAGATCAATTACGATTATTTTATTGATTTTGTTTTATGTTAAAAAATAAATCCCCACCAACATGCAAAAACGTCATTTCCCCTTAATTTTTTTCTTGCTTACAGATCACTGAAGAAAAGGCATGCCCGGTTTCCAAAGATTTTGTAGCAGTAAATGATTGGGTATTGAGTTCCGCGTCAAAATTTGGAATTAATTCGTTTTTATTACACCTTTTTCTTCGTGAGCTATCAAAGTGCTTTTAAAAAACGTGCTAATGACAATTAAAATTTCTGAAACTCAAGACTCGACTCAAGTAGATGAATTATTCTCTTAATTATCTAAGTAAAATACGTTTTTTAGTAAATAAAGCTGTTGAAAAACATCTTCTATTTTGAACGTTTTTTGTTTGTGATCAAGATACAAAAATCTCCACACAAAATTTAAAGACAATTTCATTAATTTTAGGTAATTTTTTTCAGAAAATTGACACTAGCCTACAAATTTTCTTTCAATTGAAGAAAATACCGATTTTAAAGTTGAATCACTTAACCCTCTAAATGTCCAAGCCCAGCTGAAGGCGCTGGGAGCTTAAGTAAAACACACCTTAAGGACAACAAAATGGGCCAAAATAAAAAGAAAAACTATTTGTAATATCAAGAGAGGCTTTGCCGCATAACATATTGGCTGAATTTAGCATTTATAACATAACTTGTATATATTTTTTTCATTGCTAAGTTCTCGTGCTTTGTTCGTTAACAATGAAAAATAATCAGCTGTACAAAAAAATTGGGGCATTAGAGGGAGGCACACTGCGACAAAAAGACAGTCGAACTTTTGGACAAGGAAAACATTCATATAAGAGAAAATTCACCAAATCGCTAATTATAAGCAAAAATTCGCTTTCGTATTGTTAAGAGACATGAAATCTTTTGCTTCACAACAATATTTTGTTCAGCTGTACAAAGCAAATTTCCAGCGATCTAACTATTTTATACTTAGTAATAACATAATAACATTGAGAATATTAATTAATAAACATAAAAAGGACACCATAAACGAGTCAAATGCAAATGATTCTAATAATATTACTGACAGGAATTTGTAGGTAATAAGTAGATTTAAAGTTCTTACGTTAAGCAACGGCTTAGATACGAAATAAAAAAGCCGGTTTTATCCATATTTCAGTAGAAAAACATGTCGAAAATAAAAAAAAGCTACAAATAGCTATAAACTGTCATGAAACAAATACCCAGAAAAAAGCCTAAAATTTATTTTTCCAGCTAAAACGAGCTTCAAAAAAACCAGATTCTAAGCGGAAAATATAGCTAAATTGGCAAATGCTACTCAGAAATAATGTTGTAGCAATATTTTTAATATTTCCAGTGCCTTTGATAAGTTTTTGCACAACATAGAGAGTCATTTATCACTAAAAAACAAGGATGTAAAGTGAGAAGCAATAGTCTGGGGGCTAATCACGGCATTCGATATTCGAGAACTTGATCGAAATCTAAATTTTTGGGATCACGGGAGTCGGATATGAGTTTTTTGATCGACAATTTTTTCGATTGGTAAATTGCAATCGTAAAACATTTTTCGCGGTTGTTTTTTAACATTGTTTTTGCATATAGGAATAGTAAAATATATATTTTAGTTCGAATTGATTGGTAATTGTAGTTAAATTTTATAACATATAATGAACATATTTTAAATATTTAGGTATCTAATCAACTCCAATAAAAGTTAAAAAACAAAAATTGCTCATATTCGAGTTCGGGAGCGAGCGCTGCTACTTGGCAAAGAACCATATATATAGAGATTGTGATCAATCCAAATTACCGTACCCATTCCGTTGACAAACATAATAAGCTCGTACGCACCTTGTACAGTAAATAGTGAATGATGAAGGATTCCACTTGGCGAACAAGTGTTTAAGACCGGCAACAATTGTAAAGCGGTATAAATTTCGTTGACGTCCATCAAAAATTAATTTCCATTTGAACGCACTCCCTATCGTCCAGCCGAAATCGGTGCCATTGAGCTACCAAAGGTGACTTTCTAACAGTGCACACCATTTCAAACATAATGTACTTACACCAATAACAAGTGCGCACTTCTTTTATTCGCTTATTTGTCGCCGATTTATTATATTTATCTCATCCTGCCAATTAGGAAGGAATTCGAGGAATGTAAAAAGAGATATTGGTCCATGATAAGATATAATGCAATACAATTACTTTTTAACTTTGAAAAATCTTCATTCTATTTTGTGCCTGCTAACCGTAATTTTGTCATTTCATTTGTTCTGCTTCGTTTTTTTGCTGTTGGCAATGCAGAAAATATTGGCAAATCAAAATTCGATCGAATGCCGTGATCACAAACTTTTATATCGTATCGACAAATTTTTCGAAATACGATTATGAATTCGATTATTCGAATACGCGTGATTAGCCCCCTGAATAATAATGAAAACCTCGCTGTTTTGTATGTTAAGTATAATCGGAATAAGAAAACTCCTTGGTATGTATTCCGTAATAATACAATCTCTGTATAGTGAGCTCAATCTATATACACAGTAATTCAATTTCTAATTTGATTATAATTATTTATTATGGCTTCGAAGTAAAAGAACTGATAGTACAGATATCATCTCACTTTCTAAGTGTCAGAGCACTGAAGTTATATTCATCTATTATTATGATTAGCTTGGAAAATATAGCTTCTTTTAACTAAGAGACATAGGTACGCATATATAGTGTATCCGTGGACATACCCCGCAACACCAGAATGCTGTTCAACTCTTTAGGTTGACATGGATTTTCAAGAATCCCGATGTGGCGCAGGTGAAGGCTCTACTGTTACTAAATGTTTCGAAAAATAAAATCTCTTAAAAACTCATACATTTTAATTAAAGGCTCTAAAAAGAGACCGTGTAATAATAAAGCAGGCAGCAATGCGAAATGGTTTATGTGGAAATCCGTACTGGTAGTTTTTAGTCGAATTACGAGAAGCTTGTCACCAAGATTCTCCTATACTGAAAACAATATTGCAATTACACAAGTTCATTGAATTTAGCATCCAAAATATTTCTAGGTAAGTGTTACTTTTCCATATAAAATGTTTATTATAAAAACCTAATTCTGTTCTTTAATTACCCTTTTTAATCTATATTGGAAGAATGAAACATACTATAGTTGTGTTTGGGGTGGAACAATTGACACACACGTCTGTTAATAACACATATCACTACAGAAATATCAACGAAGAGAAACATGTTTTGGGTATTAATCCAATTCTAATAGCAGTCGAATAGTCTCCAATTTCTCCGCAATATATTTTATTTTTGGTTTTTTTCGTTTTTTAAACGAGCAAGTGAGGTGGTAATGGTTCCATAGCCGAATATTTTACTGAATTAGATTAATATTAAAGCCTCTAGGAGTATTATATTATTAGCTATATAAAATATAAAAATGATCAGAATTATAACATTACGGCACTTTCTACATCACTGTAACACTAAGTCGATTTTATTTGAATATTTTAGCGCACATTTTATCTAAAAATTTATATTTTTGACTTTTATATCTGGATCTGGGTGTGTGTGTGTGTGATTTATAAATCTGCTGCTACATTGGTTTTTTGATGTAATGAGAGAGAAAAAAAATATCAAATCAAAAATATAAATGGAAAAGTGCAATTCTCTGAAATTAAAAATGAAAAATATATTTACAATAATCATATACACCAAACAAACGTAACATTTTCAAATGAACTTGAATCGATTAACAAATAAAAATCATGCATATGTAGAGGTACCTAATTTATAGCCACATATTTTAGCTTTGACAGTAAATAAGGAAAAGTTGTAAGTAACGTTTAAGATAAAGTGATTTAACATTAACAAAACAAAAACTATGCTTGAAATTGCTCTAACCTAAGTCTAACAATCAGCAAAGCCTCTAAAATGCTTAATAAAAAATAATCTGTATAAATAAGACTCCTATTCTTAGAAGCTTATTAGCCAGGCCTTAGAGATGAGGCTTTAACTATAAAACTAATGCTAATGTTGAATTTAATGTGCAATGTAGTTTTAAATCACTAGAAAACGAACCCGTTCCATATTTATGAACTTTTTGAATCATGCCAAATATTGTCAATTTCTAGTTTATTAATTTTTGTCAATAATTCTAGGATTTTTAAAAAAAGTTTACAAACATTTGTATATTCCTTATTTTTTTGTTTATTTGGAATAGGGGTCTATAATATAGACAATGAAGCCACAAAAACCAAAACGATCTCTTGATTGAAAAATGCAATTTATCTGTAAGTCTTAAGTATAAAAACTATCTCTTAAAATGTTAAAAAAATTTTATCACAATTAAAAAGTCAAACAAACAAACAAAAAATAATCTTCAAATATTCATGATATACAAATAAAACAAAATAATCATAATTGGATAAAAGCAGCATTTTCCTTGTTTTCTTCCTGAGGCATTGGTAGATCATTGGGGGTGAGGCTAATATTTTTGTGGAGGGACCCAAGCCCTGTCCCAGAGGCCTAAACGGGCTTTCAAGGTCACTTAATATGGGATGAATTTTTATTGAAATATTTAGTTTTATTGATTATTTTTTAAAATTGTAAAACAGCGACGGCACAGGCAAATATTTAAAATATTTTTTTTCAAAAATAGTTACAAAACTAAATTAAAATATCATAGAAGTTTTTCGTTATGGCTACGATCACAGTTGATTGAACGAAGAAACTCATTGAAAATCCCTTGATTATGGTTACAAATGTTTCTAACAAATGTATACCATCAAGTACCAGGAGAACAGGAAATACAATAGGTACAACAAAATTTCACGTGTAACTTACATTTAAGCAGAAAAACAACAACAAACCGTGTTTCAATCTCCGTTTGAGGTTGGAGTTTGAAGCTGTAATAACACACTGTGCGACAACTAAACATCACCCGAATTTATACGACGTGAGAGTGTTAGAGAGAGAGAGAGATCAGCAACAGTAAACGACTAACATTAGAAATGTTGTACATCACAATATACCAAAAGAGAAGAGAATCAACTACAAATCGGATACAGATAACATTGGTCACATATACAGACATATCATAAATAAGAGCATCCAACATCAGAGAAAACAAGAGGGAAATCAGTGCAATATCAGTGGCAGCGAGTTCTTCTCTATTTTTAAGTATTATGCGTTCTTGTTGTTTTTTTTTTCGTTTAAATGTTACAAGTAATTGAAGGTTTTTTGTACCTATTTTATTTCCTGTTCTCCTGATACTTGTTGATTGATATACAATTAATAGAAAATAAAAGTTTTTTGTACTGAAGGTTAAGTTTCGCCTCTATTCTCTACTAGAGGCGCTGTGGTATAACGATTTTCGTTTTTGAAAGAAAGATATTTTTACTAAATTCAAAGTTAATTGTCAAAAAAATTGGAAATTAATTCTTATAGCCTGTCTTGTGGTGGACTACAATACATTGGTTGAATTTTGCCCTTAATACTGCAAAAGAAACAAATTATCTGATAGAAAATCTATGCTTTTCACCTTTATAGAAATAGAATTGCACCCTTTTCAAATAATTCAAATAAATAGCAAAACAACACATGACATTTATTTTATATTCAACATTTTCATTTATTTTGACTCTTTTTAACATTGCGATATAAAACTTAAACTCGTATTATTTATTACTAGACTATATATTCTGTACATATTTTTTGTGTTTTACATATTTTTACATGCAATTTTACAGACGTTTAAAACATTTGCACACAAAATCAAAAAAAAAAAAAAAGAGAGAACATTCGTTTAATATTTTGTTCGATCGTTATTTTTTGTTTCTTCGAATAATAAAATTTCGATAAAAGTTGGTTATTATTTTCTGGTAATGGTGGATGATGGCAAAGAATAATATGCATATGTATTTTATGGAGGTATACAAAAGCCATAAAGTTTGAATTTTGGAGGCACAAAGGCATGGCACATCAATGTTTTGAATCTTCAAGTCAGTGCAGGCTAAAATTAAAAGCAAGCAGAAATTGAAAAACGTAACGCAAATAGGCATCTGTAGTATTCATCAAAATAAGCAAAAACCAAAGGAAAAAAAGAGAGATGGATAATGTTAATGTGGTACGATGTAAGGTAGGAGGTTTATTATAGTTGGTTGTTTTAATATAAATTAATTATTAATCATTGTGCATGTGATTATAAAAGAAAATCGAATTCATTCAATATGAATGATTTTTATTTGTTCGCTATATACATCGTTTTAAAAATCATTAAAAAATAACAATCTTACATTAGGACAAGTTATGTGGAAAGTGATTAAGATTAAAAATAGTGAAATGGTGATATGAAACTATATAACTATATGACATTTAAGGATTTGAGGTATATTTATGAAATTGGTTGGCCATATTCTTTTTCTTGGCAAATGGCCAATCGGGCATTTTGATTCGAAAGATACAAGTCGTGGCGATTAGTATTGAGGGTTAAGAGTTCGTTTCCACGCCCCATAGGGTTGTTTTAAAATTAATTCTAATAAGACAATTGCATACAACATAAACGAATAAATAAATATTTTTTAATAAAAAAAAATGCGTCCTTAAATGACCTATTTATACATGATAGAGGAGAAATGAATTGGTGTCTTTAGTAATTTTAACTGGTGCAAAGTGTGTGATTGTTCCAATGGCGATGAATGTGGATACATTCGGATGGCATCTCACGTACGTTACAACTCATTCTCCATGTTGGAACGTACGTTCTTAAGGACATTGTGAGTTTTAAGTATTTGATTTTTAATGTCTTTTTCAATTTGTGCTTTTCGCTGGTTAGCATTGCGAAGTTTTTCGTAAGTGTCTTCGAAAGCACGTTTAGTACGTAACAATTTACGACGCAATTCAGCGTTTTCTTGATCTACCTTTGCGCAATCGTGCTTCTGGTGGCATTCTCTTGGTCAGCAGATGTGGCCGGCACATTTGATGGCTTAATATTTTCCAAACTCGAATCTGAAGGTTCTGCAAATTAAAAAACAAATATAAGAGACAGTAGTAATGATGTGCATGTTTGTGAGAAGCTAAATTTACCTTCATTCGAGTTTTCATCTTCTTTCTTGCTGGGACTAATTTCCACAGTCTTCAACAATGGCATTTGAGCACTACTCAATTCCGCACTAGATATACGACCAGCGTCACTTTCTATACCCAAATCTGGGGAATAATTTTGTGTGCGTTGTTCTCCTATACGCTGTTGCAACACTGCGTGACCAACTGCTGACGGCATAGGAACTTCTTCCGACGTATAACCAGAAACATCACCTCTTTTAGACTCGGGGTTTGTGGACGTTTTCTGGGCCTCAGCTATGGCTAAGCGTTCCACCAGACTCTTTTGCTCGCTTTGCAATTGATGAATCTCTTGCTGTAAGTTGTCCCTTTCAATTTGTTGCATAGCCAACTCTCGGCTCAATTCCTCAAAACGTTTTTCCAATTGCAATTTATCATTCAAAGCCTTGACTCGCTCCGTAGTTGCTTTCGAGGCTCTTAAAGTGCTCTCATCAATTTGTTTTTGAAGATTTCTTGACGTCATTTCCGAATCGACTAAGGCTTGCTTCAGCTCTTGTTCATTTTCCTGTAGACATTCTATTGTCCGTTGGGCCTCCATATATTGTCGCTGCAAATCACTTAGCTGTTTCCTATGATTCTCAAGCTCTTCTTCTTTAGCTTGTAGGGATTGCTCTAAAATGGTTTCCATTTCTTGGCGTAATTGAGCCAAATGCTTCTCTTCCTTTTCATTTGCTTGTCTCAGAGCTTCTTCGTGTCTTATTCTCATGTTTTCCATGTCATCTTTCATGGAATTGATTTGCATTTCAGCCAAACGAGATTCCATAACCAAACGTTCACGCTCCTCCTCCAATCTCTCCAAAGAACGTGATTTCTCCTCAATTTGTTGAAGCAAGGTAGATTCGTTGAGTTCATTTGATGAGGATTCTTGGGATCCAATGGCCACTAGGTCATCATGCAATTCCTTATTGCGAATTCGTAGTTCTTCTAACTCATTGGTAACTTCTTCGACACGGAGTTTCTCTTTCTTAAGTAGATTATCGGCATCGACTAGCTGACATTGTATTTGTAATATACGATTGTCACGTTGCTGTATTATGTGTTCCAGTTGGTTAATTTTTTCTTGATTGCGTGATTTCATAGCACGACTGTCAAGAAGAGCAGATTCACTGAAATCACTATCAGTTTCCGCCGGATGGACACTTGGCTGCTCTTTAACTGCTGGAGGTAAAAGGGAAGTTGAATGGTCTTCTAGACCTATGCGGGCCAAAGAAACTTTACGGTCTGGTTCTGACCAGGCTTCCGACTCACTTTCACGATTCTCCAACATCACACTTAAAGGCAACGAACGTCGTTCTTTTTTACTCTCGGCATTGCGACGTTTGTCGAGCTCTTTTTTCAGGGCCTTATTTTCTGCTTTTAATGTTTCGATGGATTGCATCTGACTGCCAGCATGCAATTCTTCGTGAGAGTTAAATGTTTCATTGGCCAGACCAAGGTCAACATCGCCCAAAATATCGGAAAGATTATGTAACTCAGCCAAGGATTGATCGATCATTGAAAGACCAGATACAGAAAGAGTCATATTTAAACTCTTCGATAGATCGAGACTACGATCAACTGCTCTACGCATGGCTTTACGTTTCTCCACAGCCAACACGCCCAGCACATCTTTATGTTTGAGCAATGAATTAAGAAAACCAGCCAATTCCTCAAGACGTGTAGATAATGTGGAACACAAGTCGGCACATTGACGGCGCCATTTATCAGCATGTTCAGCATCAGAGCGGGCCTGTTTTAATTCAGTGCGTAACTGAGAAATGACAGCATCCGTATTGCGTTCAGTACCCAAACGCTGTAATAAGATATCAACTTTTCGCTGAAGCAGTTTATTTCTTTGCAATGCTTTGGAATACTCAATATCGGAGAATGATTGTTGAAGTTCTGCTGCTGTATCATGGCTCACATTGGTCTTGGGTGGTGAGGTAGGTGAGGTCATAGAGCCATTGTTAATCATTTTATTGAGGCGTTCGATTTCTCGATTCTTTTCCCATAGTTCTTTGTTGACGAAATTCTATAAGAGTAAAGTAAAAAATTAAAAGTTAAAAATTAAAAATTATACTATGAAGAATATATTACATTTAAGCATAACTTTTTATATTGATGCTACAAAAAAAAAATTTATTCTATCACGAAATTAAGTGATACAATTAATTTTTTATTTGAAACGTCTTCAATCACGAAAATGATAGTTCCAATCACATTTTTAATTGGGCGTAAAAAAATATTGGATTAAAAATGTATTAATTTGATTAGAAAATTTCAATTAATTTTTTAATTGATTCAATTAAAAATTTAATTGATGTTGATTGCAAACTTCAATTAATTGTTCGAATAAAAAAAGAGACTATTTTCAATTACTTTCTTATCAGACTTTGTGTTTTTAGTTTGATTACATTTTTATTTAAAAATTAAAAAAATTCCATCGCTATTTAACTGACTTAGCCTTCCTAAGTTTAATTAAAAAGTTTACCAATTAATGAAAATTATTGACAGAAACGAGCTCGAAGCTCAAAACATCACAAATACAGGGTCGACTTACAATAAAAACAAAGTTGTACAATTAAAAACGTTTATACTGTATCAGATTAATTTATTAATTGCAAAATTTTTCAACTGCAACCAACTTTTTTATTGGAAATATTTTGGTGAAATTTTTTCAGTGTGCTTAATAATTTTACTACCTGCAAGTCAACAGTTTTCTTTTTCACGTCTTTACTTTATTAACTGACTTAGCCTTCCGAGTTTGATAAAAAGTTAATTGTATCAATTAATTTATTAATTACAAAATTTTTCAATTGCAACCAACTTTTTTATTGGAAATATTTTGGTGAAGTTTTTTGTGTGTACTTTAAAACAAAAAGAATAATTTTACTACGTACCTGTAAGTCAGCAGTTTTCTTTTTCACGTCAGCCTTCAAATGTTTGTAATGGATTGCCTCTTTTGTTAGTTAATGTTTTTCATATTTTTGTTTCTGGCCTCGATGACAGATCATTCATGGCCTCATGAATCACTAAGAGATGGCAGAAAACCAAGTAACCTCCAAGCCACTAATGCCAATACCACTGTTAATCTAAAATATAATACAATATACGATACATTTGTAAATCTATGTACTATATACAAATAAACAGTTCAATGTTAAATACCTCTTTCTCATTGTTTGGCATACTTGTAGACGCTTGACTGGAGGTGTTATTTTTGAGACGATTTATTTCTCCTTGTTGATTCTTAATATATGACATTAGCTTCTGAATGGTGAAACGAGCTTTATCATACAACTGATCCCGGTTACTTAACTTATCCTCCAATTCTTGGACAATACACATTTTGTCAGCAATTTCCATTTTGCATTTTTGTAAATCCTGCTTTAATTGGTGTGTCTTCCATGGGGGAATGGGAAATATTGTTAGTTAAAAATGTTATTATTAGTTCGTATAAATTACCACAACCTTCAACCCAATATGAACGGTGAAATTATATGCATGAATATGTGTTATACACATCTTGATAAGAATATTACAGAATATATTTTGCATAAAAAATAGAGAATTTAGATTTGGTTTCGTGAAAATGAGAATCACAAATATATGTAAATGTATGGTGAAATTACAAAAATGATGACAAAATATATGAACATGATACAAATAAAATTTTATGAAAAATTCCCACATTTTGAATATAAATAACGAAAGCTTTTTTCTAAAATATTATGTTTTCCGACTTTTTGGTTTTCACATTGAAACTCTTGAACTTGATTTCTCTAGATATTAAAAAAGAAATATTTCATTAAGGCCTCAAAAAAAACTTTTTTGTTTAACTTGACTTACATTTGAAATTTGTTTGGAATTTTTTTCTAAATTACGCTCCAAACAATAAGAATCGCTACAATACATCAAATTTGAACTCATTTCCATTTCACTAGCTCTATGACTGGGACTATTGCTAATAAGGCTTGAATCGCTTATTGTGTAACGTATAGGACAATCAAAAAGGCATTTTGGTAAATCTTCATAAGATTTTTTGCCCAAATTTTCGCATGTAAGGTGGTCAAAAGAACAATTTACAGAATTTTGCAATAGATTTTGGCTACTTTGGCACGCATTCGATTTGCAAATTGTCAAATTTAATTTTTGATTAAATTTATATTCATTTTGAAAGTTGCCAGATTTAAATTCACTTGCTATAAGCTTGGATTTTTGCAATTGATTTGATGATAGTCGATTTTCAGCAGAATAAATTGATTGTTGATAAACACCCTCCTTTTCGATGGAACAACATTGATTTTGATTTGCGGTCAATTTGTTAATCATATACTGTAAGAAAATATTCTCTTTGTTGGCAATATTTCGTTCGATTTTCGTTTTCGTTATCATTCTATCATAATCTTGCAATTTGTCTAATAATCGCATATTCTTGGCAGTTTTAATTGATATAGTAGTCTGGTGTATAACAAAGTGAGGGATAAACATAGAATGTGTTTATATAATACGTAGGTCGTCAATGAGCTGTTATATTTGGTGAATATTAAACAAATGGTCGTTACATATGAATGAAACTGAACAGTATCCCAAGTCTTACAAACATTTTCTAAAAAATAATAATTAAAATAATATTGTCTTGCCAACTCTAATCAAACATTTCTAAAAAAATAATAATAAAATAATATTGTCTTGTTATATATTTGTCCGAAAACATATATATCCTTCGATAATACTAAACAAATTAGACATATGACAATATAGTATATTTATTGGGGGCAGCACAGTATCAGGCTCACTTAGACTATTCATATCCATTGTGATTCTACAGTGGTGAAATTCTCTCTTATCACTGAGTGCTGCCCGATTCCATGTTAAGGACAATACTTAATGGCATTCAAAATAGATATTGACACGAAACTTTATTTTCGACGGGGTTAAATGAAATTGCTTATTCACATAAGAAGAACCCCCTTTTTGGATCTATAAATCCTGTATATGATGGTTGGAATCCTTGTGTACCCTATTATCATGCATATATACGTTTCTACAGATATTATGAAATTGAGAACGCGATGTAACTTGGATATTAGTCAGTTCTTTTATAACTATGCTGTTGTTCATCCCACCACTGTTGAATAATTAATATGTTACACTATCGGACACAATTAATACTTCGATTGAATCAGAATATAACTTACTGTCCATCGGTTTAATCAGTCTCTTCATGAGTTTGCGTATTTGCTGCTTTCTCCGTAATCATCTCCACCACTGCCGCATTCTTTGAAGAAAATTTGTCGTTGAGCGATTTTTCAAGTGCTGCAATGTTATAATTCGAAATATCTGAGTTTTGAGTTGGTCACATTGCTTTCCGGTACAGCGACAGGCTTCTTAAAGAAAACACCACCCGCTTCACACCCACAATGTGTCATATACATTGTTTATAAAAGCACATTATTTCGCTAAAAAAAAAAAT
>PGFW01041434.1:0-11742 GCA_003123925.1 Haematobia irritans | reverse complement strand
AACCAGAGTAAATAAACTAGGTAGGATTAAAAGAAGTGGAGAAATGGTAAAATCGTTATAAATGAAAATATTTACAGAAATAAGCAACAAAGAAATAGGAGAATGAGAACACATATCAAATTACCCATAGAAAAGGTAAATCCAATACAAATCTCAGTTCATTTTTTCTTACTTGAGATTGACAGCAAACCGACCATCATCATCATTACATTGAGGACTCAATTTACGAAGTCTTGACTGGAACAAGTCAAAGATATTTCTCCCCCTTATTCCAGTGCGCTGGTCAATGAATGTGGTTAATAGACATTTACCTTAAGTCGGATATAAAAGGTTAAAACTTTGTTTTCTCATTTAGTTTTTCGAAATACGAAACGTTTTCTGTTTTCCTCCAATGAGAAAAACTAGAAAAACATCCAACACATGCTGCCAAGGTATGGATTTACAACCCTTTTTTTTTCTAATTAAGTAGATTTTTAAATGCACGTATCAACATAAAAAAAAAAAAAAAAAAAACAAGTATATACGGCCAATATAGTTCGGCCAGGCGAATATCTTAAGTACCCTCCACCAATGGATGCGTAGAAACTTCTACGAAAGACTGTCATCCCACAATCTGAATCTTGGGGTTGTGGTAAATCTTAAACCTTCTTAACTATCGTTTTTTAAAATTGGTAGTTAATACCATTAGGTGTCTTGTATATTAGACAAAAAGCTAATGAAGGGTGTGAAGATAAATCGCGAGTTAAATTTCGTGGTTTGTGTCTCGCTAAGCAAAATTCACAAATTTTGTGGAACGAATTTACCTTGTGGGACGAAATTAACTTGTGGAGACGCATTCCAAAAAATAGTTTTTCTTGAAAAGGAGGCACATTTGTGGTGAAAAAACTGCAACACCGTCAGTTATTTATGTGTATCATGACTATGGGCATTGGTGATTTATATCGTCGAAAAATTTATCCATAAGGATAACCGCTAATAATTCTAAAGTCGTATAGAAAATGTCAATATATCCTGAAGTAATGGACACAAGATATTAAAATACAAATAATAAAAAACATCTAAGGGTACCAAATAGATTCTTAAATAACTTCAAAAATCCCGTGCACAGTATTTGAGATATAGTGTCATGCAGATATCGGCTATATATACCCCGATATTAAATCGCCTGATACATAAGGGAAACCTTTGAGAGGAATTGACCAGACAAAATGCCAGTGGTAGATATTGGCCTGCACCAAAAACCAAAATTAAATAATCAAAATGTTCATGTAGGGTATTTGAGATATAGCGTCACCGATATCGGCTATATAGTCCCGATATTGGATCTCCTATATCTACGAAACCATTTGAGAGGAATTGACCAGACCAGTAATAGATAGTGGTTATGAAAAAAATCAAAATTGAAATTTTTAATGTCCATGTACTGTTTTGAGTATTATGTCGCCAGAATATCGTTATATCATAGCCCCGCATATGGAATCTCCTATATCTAAGATAACCATTTGAGAGGAATTGCCAAGACAAAAGCAAGAAACATATATTTGGTTACCCACAAAAAATCAAATTAAAATAAAACAGTCCCATGTCCAATTTTGAGCTATTTATCGGCCAGATATTCGCCTATATAGCCCCGATATCGGATCTCCTAATATCTAAGAAACCATTTGTAGAGAATTGAACCAGACCAAATCAAATAATAGATATTGTGACTACAAAAATAATCAAAAATTAAAAATTCAAAAGTCTCATGATCAGTTTTGAAGCTATATTATCGCCAGATATGGGCTTATCATAGCCCCGATATTGATCTCCTATATCTTAAGAAACCATTTGAGAGGAATTGACCTGACCAAATGCAAATAATAGATAATTGAAATGACTTCAACAAATCAAATTAAAAATAAAAAGATCTCATGTACAGATTTTGAGCATATATGTATCGCCAGATATTTCGCTATATAGCCCGATAATCGGATCTCCCTATATCTAAAGAAACCATTTGAGAGAATTGACGAAGACCAAATGCAAGAACATAATATTGGTTTACTTACATCGCTTAAAAATCAATTAAAAAATAAAAAGTCTCATGTACAGATTTTACTATATTATCGGCAATATCGGCTATATAGCCCCCGATATTGGAATCTCCTACCTATCTAAGAACATTTGAAGAGAAATTGGACGCAGACCAAATGCAAATAATAGATATGGTGGCTACAAAAAATCAAAAATTAAAAAATAAAAGTTCATGTACAAGATTTTACCTATAGATGAAGGCCACAACTTAATCTTAGATATATTGCCGGAAATGTCCATACATATATGACTACAAATTTTACATTCGAAATTGTAGCAAACTATACGTTAGGAGCCACCGTCGTGCAATGGTTAGTCATCCCGCCTTGCATACACAAGTTTTTCAGTTTTTTCAGCGGCGGATTATCCCAATCTCAAGTAATTCTTTGTGACGCATTCCGCGGGTTTTCGGAGCTTCTCCTCTAAGTGGTTTCCACTGCAATGTGGAACGGCCGTTCGACTCGCTATAAAAAGGAGGTCCTTGTCTTTGAGCTTAACATGGAATCGCGGCATGAACTCAGTGGATAAGAGAGAAAGTTCACAGGAAGGGCTGAAAAAAGTCAAGTGATGCCTGATACACCGGCTAACATAGGTTAGCTTAGGTTATACGTGTGCAGCCCACTTATTTCCAGGCTCACTCGTCCATTGTGATACAACAGTGTCCACACGCCTTCAAAAAAATCGCTTCTCTAATATCAGTATAAATATCTGCCAAACATATTTTGGCAGGAAGCCATATATTATTTGGATATTGCCGAAACAAATATTATATTCGTTTTAAATGTGAACAAATTTATATGGTTGGAAACATTTTGAACCCAAAAATATTATCCTTAAGAAGAATTTTTCCCAAAGAAGATTGTGCTCAAAAAAAAAATAATTTTGCCTAACATCTTCTTACTTCCCGAGCTTTTTTGATACCCTCCACCATAGGATGGGGGTATATTAACTTTGTCATTCCGTTTGTAACACATGGAAATATTGCTCTAAGACTCCATAAAGTATATACACGCAAAAAAATAATTCTTTCCTCCCAAACGAAGTTTTAGACAAACAAAGTTCGTTTCTCATTTGCTTTTCGCTGTAAGGAAGTGTATTTGGAAGAAAATATAGTACTTTTTTGCTGATAAACGTTTATTCTTTTCAGGATGTAAAAACAATTTCATTTAAAGACTAGCTCAAAAAAAACATTATTTTCCTTGCTAAATTGCATTGTCCCCCTCACATCACTGAGGATTTTTTAGTTCTTAACACCTTTTCTGTAATACAAACAATGTAGAAGAAATTATATGATTTTATAAATTTTAAAATTTTTTACCTTTCGCCTGGACGAGAATCGAACCGCCGGACGGCAATGCACATTGTAAGCCAACACACTAACACACTGAGCTATGGTACTCTGTTATGGTCATCAATAGATAAATATCCATATAAGTTATGATTTATATAGCATAGCTTGCGGCGCCCACGAACCAAATAAACAAAGTTTATTTTACAACAGAAACAAACATTTAAGGTTTGTCACCTGTGGAGCATGTGGTAGCTACGTCTCGGACTCCTCATGCCAAGGGTCGTCGGGTTCGATCCCTGCTTCGGCCAAAGTTTTTTTTTTTTTGGCGGTTTGCTTTTTTGATATACATATTCCAAATATATTCGGAAGATTCCGAAAAAATGTTCGAACATTAACATTGTCTATAATTAATTTTGAACTTGTAAAATGTGTCTTATTAAGACCTAAAGGTCAGAAAAGAACAGTGTTTGAATATAGAACGAAATGGACTTGTATTGTTATTTTCAAAAAAATAACTTTTTTATTGAAAAAATAAAAATTTTGAAACAAACGAATTTTTTTGGTGATAAAAAAGTTTAAAATTTTTCGAAGCAATTCATAAACTCTAATAAAAAGAAAAACGTTTTCGTACACGTTTCCCAAACGTTTTTTTTTTTCTTTGCGTGTATATATTCCTGGGTCGTGGTGGAAATTTCTGAGCTCGATCTGAGCATGTTCTCCCGTCTGTTTAAATCACGCTAAACTTCCGAACGAAACATAGCTTGAAACTTGGCAGCGAAAGTTTGTTTTGTTATTGATGTAGGTCGGATGGTATTGCAAATGGGCCAATATCGTCCACTTTTACGTTAGCCCCCAATATTAAACGACCCCCAAATTTTTGGCTTTCAATTGCTCTTAAGAGAACAAATTTCATCTATCCGGCTGAAAATTTGGAGTACTGGTGTTTGTATATGGTCTCTAACAATCCATGCAAAATTGGTCCACATCGTCGCATAATATATATTAGCCCCCAATATAAACCGATCCCCGATTTGGCTTTCGCGCCCTCTAAGAGAAGCAAATTTCAACCGATCCGGCCTGAAATTTGGTACATGGTGTTAGTATAGTGGTCTCTAACAACCATGGGCAAAATTGGTCCTAATCATCGGTCCCATAATTATCATACTAGCCCCCAATAATAAAATCGATTCCCAGATTTGTCCCTCCGGAGCCCTCTTGGAGAGCAAAATTTCCTCCGATCCGGTTGAAATTATGAAATGGTGTTAGATATGTGGTATCTACAAATCACGCAAGAATTGGTCGGCATATCGGTCCATAATTATATATAGCCCCCACTTGCAATTTCAATCGATGAATTTGCTCCCCCAAGAGGCTCCGGGTTTACATGGGGTATATTAATTATGGACCGATATGGACCAATTCTTGCGTGTTTGTTAGATACCACATTCTAACACCATGTTCCAAATTTCAACCGGATCGGATAAATTTTGCTCCTCCAAGAGGCTCCGGAGGACAAATCTGGGAATCGATTTATATGGGGGCTATTATAATTAATGGACGATGTTAGACGCAATTTTTGCATGGTCTTGTTAGAGACCAATATACTAACACCATGTAAACCAAATTTCAGCCGGATCGGATGAAATTTGCTTCATCTTAAAGAGGGCGCCGAAAGCCAAATCGGGGGATCGTTTATAGGGGGGCTATATATAGATTATGGACCGATGTGACCAATTTTTTGCATGGTTGTTAGAGACGCATATACTAACACTATGGTAACGCAAATTTCAGCCGGATAGGATGAAATTTGCTTCTCCTGAGCAATTGAAAGCCAAATTTGGGGTCCGTTTATATGGGGGCGTATAACGTATAAAGTTGGAGGCGATATGGCCCATTTGCAATACCATCGCGACCTACATCAATACAACAAACTTGTGGCCAAGTTTCAAGCTTGTTTCGTTTCGGAAGTTACGTGCTTTAAACAGACGGACGAACATGCTCAGATCGACTCAGAAATTTAACACGACCCAGAATAATATACACGCAAAGAAAAAAAAAACGTTGGAAAACTGTGTAGCCCCCGCCCCCCCCCGCCGCCCGAAACGTTTTTCTTTTATTAGAGTCTTATTGAAATTTGCTTCGAAAATTTTAAAAACTTTTAACATCACCAAAAATAAATTCGTTTTGTTTCAAAATTTTATTTTTTCAATAAAAAAGTTATTTTTGAAATACAATACAGTCCATTTCGTTATATCAACACGTTCTCTTTCTGACTTTTAGGTCTTTAAATAGACACATTTTACAGTTCAAAATTTTAATATAAATATAATGTAATGTTGAACATTTTTTCGGAATCTCCGACTATATCAGGAATATATATAAAAAAGCAACGCAGAAAAAAAAAAACTTTGGCCGAAGCAGAAGATTCGAAGCCCACGACCCCTTGGCAAGAGAGTCGGACGTAGCTACCACTGCTCACGGTGAAAACTAAATGTGTTGTTTCTGTTAAAATAAACTTTGTTTTAATTTGGTTCGTGCGCCGCAAGCTATGCTATATAAATAGATAACTTATATGGATATTTATCTATTGATGACCATTAACAGGTACATAGCTCAAAGTGTTTAGTGTTGTTGGCTTACCAATGTGCATGGTCCGCGGTTCGATTAATCCGTCGCATGGCGAAAGGTAAAAAAAATTTAAAAATTATAAATATATTAATTTCTTCTACATTGTTGGTAGTTACAGGAAAAAGGTGTTAAGAAACTAAAAGATCCTCGTGGATGTGTAGGACAATGCAATTAGCAAGAAATAATGTTTTTTTTGAGCTAAGTCTTTATGAAATTTTGTTTTTACATCCTGGGAAAAGAATAAACGTTTATCACAAAAACAGTACTATACTTTTCTTCCAAGTACACTTCCTTACAGCGAAAAGCAAATGAGACACGAACTTTGTTTGATCTAAAACTTCGTTGGGAAGAAAGAATTATTTTTTTTGCTGTGTATATTACTTTATGGAGTCTTTAGAGGCAATAATTTCCATGTTTACAAACGGAAATGACAAAGTTTAATATACCCCCATCCTAATGGTGGAGGGTATAAAAAAGCTCCTGAAGTAAGAAAGATGTTAGCAAAAATTATTTTTTTTTTTTTGAGCACAAATTCTTCTTTGGGAGAAATTCTTTCTAAGCAAATAATATTTTTGGGTTCAAACATGTTTCCAAAACCATATAATTTGCTTCACATAAAACGAATATAATATTTGTTTCGGAATAATCCAAATAATATATGTGCTTCCTGCAAAATATGTTTGGCAGATATATTATCATACATATATTAGAGAAGCGATTGTTTTTTTGAGGGTGTGAACACTGTGGTATCACAATGGGATCGAGTGAAGCCTGAAATAGTGGGCTGCAACACTCTACTAAGGCTAACCTTATGTTAGCCGATGTATCATGACTCAAACTTTGCTTTTCAGCCCATTCCTGTGAACTTCTCTCTTATCACTGAGTGCTGCCCGATTTCCATTTAAGCTCAAAACAAGGGACCTCCTATTTATAGCCGATCCGAAAGGCGGTTCCGACTATTGCAGTGAAACCACTTAGAGAAGCTCCGAAACCCTCCGAAATGTCACAAAGAATTACTGAGATGGGATATATCCGCCGCTGAAACTGAAAACTTGTGTAATGCAAGGCGTGCCCCCCCGCAAAAAAAAAAAAAAATTGCTTAAAACCATTGCACCACGGTGGCTTCCTAACGTATAGGTTTGCTACAATTTCCGAATGTAAAATTTAGTCATATATGTATGACAGTTCCGGCAATATATCTAAAGATTAAGTTGTGGACGCTTCATCTATAGGTCAAAAATCTGTACATGAGACTTTTTATTTTTTAATTTTGATTTTGTTTTAAGCCACCATATCTATTATTTGGCATTTGGTCCTGGTCAATATTCTCTCAAATTGGTTTCTTAGATATAGGAGATCCAATATCGGGCTATATAGCCGATATCTGCCGATAATTATAAGCTCAAAAAAAATCCCTGTACATGAGACTTTTTATTTTTTAATTTTGATTTTTTGTAAGTAAACCAATATATGTTTCTTGTGCATTTGGTCTTGACAATTCCTCTCAAAGGTTTCTTAGATATAGGAGATCCGATATCGGGGCTATATAGGCCCGATATCTGTGCGATAATATAGCTCAAATATTGTACATGAGACTTTTTAATTTTTAAATTTTGTTGTTGAAGTCATCAATATCTTATTATTTGCATTTGGTCAGGTCAATTCCTCTCAATGGTTTTCTTAATATATGGAGATCCAATATCGGGTCTATATAGCGGCCCATATTCTGGCGATAATATACGCTCAAAATCTGTACATTAGACTTTTATTTTTTATTTGATTTTTTGTAGTCACCAATTAATCTATTTATTTGTTTGGTCTGTGGTCAATTCGCTCTCTAAATGGTTTCTTAAGATAAGGAAGATCCGATACGGGCTATATAGCCGATATTCTGGCGATAATATATGCTCAAAATCTGTACCATGAGACTGAGTTTATTTTAATTTTGGATTTTTTGTGGTAAGCCAATATATTTTCTTGCATTTGTCTGGTCAATTCCTCTCAATGGCTTTCTAGATATAGGAGAATCCAATATCGGGCTATATTATAACCGATATCTGGCGACAATATAGGGCTCAAAACAAGTACATGGACATTAAAATTTTCTAATTTTGATTTTGTTCAATAATCCACTATCTATTACTGGTCCTGGTCAATTCCTCTCAAATGGTTTCGTAGATATATTGAGATTCCAATTCGGGAACTATATAGCCGATTATCGGTGTAGCTATATCTCAAATACCCTAACCATGAACATTTTGATTATTTTAATTTTTGTTTTTGGTGGCAGGCCAATATCTTTAACCACTGGCATTTTGTCTTGGTCAATTCTCTCAAATGGTTCCTTATGGTTATAGGCGATTTAATATCGGGCTATAATATAGCCGATATATGATTGACATCTATATCGCTCAAAATACTGGGTGCACGGTGATTTTTTGAGTTATTTAAGATCTTATTTGGTAACCCTTAGATGTTTTTATTATTGTATTGTTAATATCTTGTGTCCATTACTTCAGGATATATTGACATTTTATACGACTTTAGAAATTATTAGGGCGGTATCTCATTATGATAAATTTTTCGACGATTATAAAATCACCAATGCATAGTATGCACTACACATAAAATACTGACGGTAGTTTGGCATTTTTTCCACCACAAATGTGCCCTCTTTTCAAGAAAAACTATTTTTTGGAAATGCGTTCCACAAGTTAATTTCGTCCCACAAAGGTAAATTCGTTCCCACAAATGTTGAAATTTTGGCTTAGCCGAGACACAAACCGACGAATTTAAACTCGCGAATTTATTCTTCACACCCTTCATAGCTTTTGTCCTAATATACAACACCTAATGGAAAATAACTCACAATTTAAAAAAGATGTAAGAAGGTTTAAAGATACCACAACCCAAGTAATTCGATGTCGGATGACAGTCTTTCGTAAGAAGTTTCTACGCAATCCATGGTGGGAGGGTACATAAAAGATTCGCCTGGCCGTAACTTATGGCCGTATATACTTGTTTTTTTTTTTTTTTTTTTTTAATGTGAATAACTGCATTTAAAAATCTAGCTAAATTAGAAAAAAAAAGAGTTGTAAAATCCACCTTGGCAGTATGTGTTGGATGTTTTTCTAGTTTTTTCCGGTCATTGAGGAAATCAGAAAACGTTTCGTAATTCGAAAAACTAATGAGAAACCAAAGTTTTAACCCTTTATATATCCGACTTAAGGTAAATGTTCTGATTAAACAATCATTGACCCGCGCACTGAATAGGGGGAGAATATCTTTTGACATTTGTTCCAGTCAAGACTTCGTAAATTGAGTCGCTCATGTAATGATGATGATGGTCGGTTTGCTGATCAATTCTCAGTAGAAAAAATGAACTGAGATTTGTATTGGCGTTTACCTTTTTCTATGGTAATTTTGATATTGGTTCTATTCTCCTATTTCTTTGTTGCTTATTTCTGTAAATATTTTCATTTATAACGATTTTACCATTTCTCCACTTCTTTTAATCCTACCTAGTTTATTTACTCTGGTTCCTTGATTTAACTGGGATTTGTGGAATACATTTTTTTTCTTTTTGAATAGTTTATGTCACAAGCTTTGGAAAAACCACAATATTCCACTAGAGTGCACACATATAGGAGTCTTTAGTGTGATACTTGGCAATGTGGCGGGAAGATAACGAATAAATATTTTATGGACAAAATATCCAGGTACCTATACGTACTACGATAGCGCAGAATTGTAAGTCTACACACAAACCTAAAGGTACTATCCCATTAAAGAAGGAAATGTACGTCATTTTATAGAACATTTTCTCTTTCATGGTTATGTACGATAAAAGTTAATTGTACAAACTTTTTTTTGTGAAAATGCTTCGTACCTGTTTTGAAAAATTTCCAAATTTTTTAATGAAAATTTGTTCGCACTTTATGGTTAGACAAAATGTATTGGCAAAGTACAAGATGCTTGTACATACATAAACAGGTTTGTAAAGATCTAACAATCCTATTCACCCACATTCCCACAAGTGGAAATTTGGGGGATGTCCATAAACGGGAAATTTAACAATTTACAATGAAACTTCTTTGTAATTGTCAACGAAAATGTTTTGTACGTTTATTGTTATAGGAGAGTGTGCAAATACCTTGGCGTATTTTGGACATGAAAGTGAACCTTTACGCTTAATATTGAAAGAGAAGGGCGAGAAAAAGCAACGGTAGCTTTGATACTCGTGCAAAAAGGCAATTAGGAAAAAAGTGGGACACACTAAAACCAAAACAAATTGTGCATTGGCTTTACACCGGCAGTGGGTTATAACGCTATAATGCTACTATGGTGTTGTAGTCTGGTGGACGGCACTTCACCAGCCACACAAGTGTTAGAAAAGTCCAGCGTATGGCGTGTTTTGTGTATCTCAGCGCACATTCATCAAGACAGGAACAAATTCCCTTAATGTCATGCTGCAGCTATTGCCTTTAGACATTTTGGCCAAAACAGTCAGTTGCAACAACGGCTGTGCGAAGCCTATCGCTGTGGTCGAACAAAGTTACGTGTCACAGTTTGGTCCTCAAATAACTAATGCAGATGTGGGCCTATACGTAGTGGATTACACTCTGGCGAAACCACTTTTCGACAATAAAAGTTTTGAAAACTCAAATTCCCCACAGTGAACGGTGTACACAGACCCCGGGGAATAAAAGATATGATAGATTCTATACTGATGCTCCAAATTGAATGGAACAATGGGGTTCGGAGTATATTCTAAGATCTGAAAATTCGAAAGGAAAAGATTACGCTAAATCACTGAGTGTTTTTCAAGGTGAAATATTGCAATAAGAGAGGTGGTGAATGGCTGAGAAGTAATGTTGCCAACAAATGATTGCATTATATATACTCAGACAAAGTCAACCTGTCAATAAATCCTTTGACTCTGTGTTCCTTAACTAGAAAACGGCCATAGACTGGCCGCAAATCTCTCAATGAGAATTGGCATGAGCAGACAGAATTCACCTAATATGGGTGCCTGGCCCATAGAACATACCGGGGAACTGCGAAGCGGAGTGAGTTGGCAAGGCTAGGGACCTACCTTACTATTCCAGGGGAAACTAGAATCTGTTGGTATGCCCCTGGTACCTGGAAGCTCATTCCGCGTGGAGAAGGCTGTATGCTGGCAAATTGTTCCGATGGGAGAATTTGCAAGGGTTTGTAACGACACCAGGAAATATTTGCCCCATTTAAACTTGAACGCGCACACTAGATATGACTAGTGTTCTCGAGACGTCAGATATCATCCTGATATTCTGCCTATAACGGGTCGCTGCCTGATAGAGCGATTTTGCAAAAGACTATTGGTGCAAGTATAATGACCTATTGATATGAGGCTGTCCCATGAATGCGGATGGAAAAGGAATGCATTAAACCCTCTTGTTGTCCTCATTTTGTGTAATGCGCAAGCAACTTTTAGAGGCAATATAGCTTCAGATTAAACTGGGCGGATCTGGAAATACGTTAACGTAAGCAGTTTGGCTAATGTTTTTGAACAAATCTGTTGGTTCAACCAAAAGAAAAATAATAGAGAAGGTTCAGCGGTTAAAACTAGAAGTGCCAATATTGTAATAGGTACTTTTAGTTAATTGTGGTATCACAATGGACTGAATATTAGTCTAAGTGAGTGAATCTTAATCGGGCGCCACTTTTAAATCTAACCTATACCTATATGAAGAAAATGTTAAAGGCAT
>PGFW01041431.1:0-11113 GCA_003123925.1 Haematobia irritans | reverse complement strand
AATTAAAAATATCACCAAAAACGATAACATTTGGAGAGTGCGAGGAAACATTTAGTAGTCCTAGGTAAAAATCTCTTAGAAGTTGCATTATCCTTGTTTCGATGGTCAGTCAATGGAAATGGTGGTGGGATATTTCCGTATTCTGTTTCACATTAACAGCGCCCGTCAAATAAGGACACATAGCTCAAAGTGGTAATATTTTGGTAAATGTGTGATACACTAGTAGTAACAGTTAATTTATAGAAATAAATGTTTATATTGTAAAATAAATATTTGACAACATTTTCTAATAGAAATAAAATTTATAAATAATTTTTTCAATGGAAAATAAAATTTTAAAACAAATACAATCTTACAAAGAGAAATAAAATTGCTAGACAACGATTATTCTAGAAAATAAAAAATTTTATCAAATTGCCAATTTTTCTATAGAAAAAAAAACAATTAACAAAAATTTTCTATAAAAAATAAAATATTGACAAAATTTGTAATAGTAATAAAATTTTGACAAAATTTTCTATCCGGAAATAAAAATTTGCAAAATTTTTCTATCGAAACGAAATAATTTTTCTACAGACATAAAAATTTTGGCAATGTTTTATTTTTTTTTAGAAATAAAAATTTTGAACAAAATTTCTATACGATCAATATAGACACGAATTTTGAAAAAAGATTTTCGTGTTAAGAAATAAAAATTCTGACAAAATGTTCTAATAAAAAAATAAAAAATATTGAGGAACGTTTTCTGTTAAAGTACAGTAATAAAAATATTGCCAAATTTTTCTATAGTAATAAAAATTTTTACAAAAATTGTTTCTATAGAAGCTAAAAATGTTGATAAGATTATGCTATAGAAAATAAAAATTTTGTTCAAAAATGGTTCGTATAAAAAAAACATATTAAACAAAATTTTTCTATAGTAATAAAAAATGTTGACAAAAGTTTTCTATAAAAAATAAAATATTTACATAAAAATTGTTCTATAGAAATAAAACTTGACAACTATTTTTCTATAGTAAGAAATAAAATTTTGAGACAAAAATTGTCCTATAAACAAATCAAATTTTGAAATAATATTCTATAAAGATAAAATATTAAAAAATGTTTCTATATGTAATAAAACTTTTGACAAAATTTTGTAAAGAAATAAATTTTGACATAAATTTTCGATGCGAAAATAAAATTTTAAATCAAAATTTTCGATAAAAACTAAATATTTGACAACAATTATCTATAAAAAATAAAATTTTGACACACTTTCTATAGAACTCAAAACGTTGAACAAAAATTTTTCTATAGAAAAAATTTTTGACAAATTTTTCAATGGAAAAATTTTTGACAAATTTTTCAGATGGAAATAAAGAATTTTGAAAAAAAATGCTTTACATAGAAGCAAAATTCCTGACAACATTTTCCAAGAATCAAATTTTGACAAAATTTTCTATAGAAATAAATTTTAACAAGTTTTTCTACAGAAATAATTAAATTTTGACAAAAATTTTTAATACGAAAGATAACATTTTGACAAAAATGTTTCATAATAGCAGAAATGAAAATTTTGACAGAAATTTCTAATAGAAATAAAAATTTTAAACTAAATTTTTTACTAACTGAGAAATATAAAAAATTTTGACAAAATTTTTGTAGAAATAAAAATGTTCACAGAAAATTTTTTATAGAAATAAAATTTTGACAAAATTTTTTATAGAAAAATAAAATTTTGACAAAATTTTCTATAGAAATAAAAATTTTGTCAAAATTTTTCTATAAAAAAATAAAATATTAAAAAAATTTTTCTAGAGAAAATTTAAAAATTTTGACTAAATTTTATATAGAATTAAAATTTTCAACATAAATTTTCCATTGAAAAATAATATAAGCAAAATTTTAATTTTAATGTTCGATAAAAAATAAAATATTGACATCATTATCTTAAATAAAAAAAAATAAAAATTTTTTCAAAAATGTTCTTATAGAAAAATAAAATTTTTACAAAATTTTTCTATAGAAATAAAAAATGATGACAACGGAAATTTTTCTTTAGAAAAAAAATTTTGAACTAAATTTTTCAATGTCAATCAAAATTTAAAAAAATCTTTTCACTAGAAATAAAAATTTGCTGAACAAAATTTTTCTATAGAAATAAAATTTTGACAAAAATTTTTGTAGAAATAAAAATGTTGACAAAAGATTTTCTATAGAAATATAAATTTTTGACAAATATTTTAAAGAATAGAAAATTGTTCATAAAATTTTCTATAGAAATGAAATTGTGAGTAAAATTTTCTATTAAGGCATAACATTTTTAACCAAAATGTTCTTATATGAAAAAAATGAAATGTTGACATTCGAAACTTTTTATAGAAATGAAATTGTTTGACAATAAATTTTCTTATAAAATAAAATGTTGACAATAATTTTCCTATAGAAAATTACAAATTGTGATAAAATTTTTCGATCGAAATAAAAATGTTGACAAAATTTTCTTAATAGTCTAAAAACATTTTTAACAACGAAATGTTTGTAATAGATGCAAATTTTGCAAAATGTTTTTATAGAAATAAAATTTTGACAACATTTTCTAAAGAGATTAAAAATTTTTGACAAAAATTTTTCTTATAGAAATAAATTTTGGACACAATTTCTATAGAAAAATGTTATTCTCTATAGAAAATTTTTAGTTTATAAGAAGAACATTTTGGTCAAAAATTTTTATTTTCTAATAGAAAATTTTTATCCACAATCTTCTACAGAAAATGACAAATTTGACAACACATTTCCTATAGAAATAAAAATGTTATGCAACATTTTTTAGTAGAAAGAAAGAAGATTTTGCAAAAATTTGGTCTATAGAATAAACATTTTAAAACACAATTTTGAAAGGCAAATACAAATAAATTATTGCCATTCTGAAATAACAAAAGGCATTTGTTTTGCATCACGTGATTGGCTTTTGCTTTAATTAGCTAAGTTTTTTTCCTTAGCATTTACTGGCAATTACGGGTTTGCTGGAAAGGATAATGTAACAACGTAAAGCGCTATATTCTCTCCGAATTATTGATTAAAACCGCCGAAAAAAACGCGCATTCGCCGGATGAGCGGCGTCTACCCTAGGTTGGGTACTCGTATAGTTGGCATCTTCCGGAATATTTCAGTCTCACTTAGAACGATTGTAGATACCACACGTGGTTAACGAAGAGGAGGTTTCTCTCTTATCGATTAGGCTGCCCGATTCCATGTTTAGCTCAGTGAAATGTCATCAGCAATTACTGAGAGAGGGTAATCCACTCCTCTGAAAGAAGCTTTTTTTGAGATGTTTTGGGTTCGAAACTGGATTTGAACGCCAACGAAGACCTGTGTATGAAGGCCTGGCATGATAACACATTACAGCACGGTGGCTACCGTGAATTTTGGGTGGATACACTGTGCGTGGTAAATAAAATGTAGGTGAAGGAACTCCTTTTAAACAAGCATTCGTGGTTGGTGCCGTGGCTGAGTGCGATGGTGACAGTTCCTGGTTGGAAATTTCCATGGTCTGCGGGCCATCGAATTTTTATCTGGACAGATCAATTTATTTGTGAAAACGAAATAACAAAGCTGAGGCGAATGAAACGACGCCAATACCACGTAAAGCCCAATCGAAAGGCGCATGAAATTATGGTGGCACCAATCCGACGAAGGTGTAACATTTTAACGCTGACAGGCTATTTGGAAAACAAAACCCTACAATATTTGTTTGTTCACAGGCTCTAAATTTGGAATGGCCTTTCTCATGCAAAAGAAAACCAAAATTCGGTAACTTAGCAACTCTTCCTGGCAAAGCGAAGCGAACCTTTTTTTGAGCCTCGATGAACCTTACGAGCTATTTTTTCTACCCACTTATCGCCTTGAATATCGATCAAAATGCTGGCCTCCACTTGTCGCATCGTTAATTGTTGACGGTTGCGTTACCTTTTTTTTTTCATCTGTCTTTTAACGGGACGCGATGGCATGAAATTCCACCTTAATTTCTAAAATTATTATATCAAAATGCCTTTTATAAAGTTTGTGAAACTAATAAAAAGATGCACTGTCGCTTGAATATAGTCTACCAGCTGTCAGAATGTGGCGATTCCAAGAATTGGAAAAACGAAACTGAAAAGATAACCGACATTGTAATGTTTGTTAATAGAGAGTGGGGAGAAACGACTGGTGAAGTTAACGCATGTGGCTTAGGTATCGCTGCTTTAAAATGACGAACATTGAAACACTGATTCGATCATTTATTTCAAAGAAGCGTGAATTTTTTTTCTCCCCGCTAAAAAAAAAATAAAGCGACCTCTTACATGGCAAATTTTTTGTACCCGTCCCACCATATGGGAAATATTCGAGAAATATTGCTCTAAAAGACAAAGACCCCATAAAGTATGATTATATTCAGGGTCCCGTGGTGAAATTCTGAGGTCGAGTCTGGCATGTCCGTCCGTCCTGTCCGTTTCGTGCGTCCGTCTGTTGAATCACGCTAACTTCGAACGAAACAAGCTATCGACTTGAAACTGTGAACAAATAGTTGTTATTGATGTAGGTCGAATGGTATTGCAAGATGGGCCCAATATCGGTCCACATTTTACGTATAGCCCCCATAATAAACGGACCCCCAAATTTTGGCTTGGCGATTGCTCTAAAATGAAGGCAAAATTTCAATCTGATGCAGGCTGAAATTTGGTAGCATGGTGTTAGTAAATGGTGTCTAACAACCACACAATAATTGGTCATGATGCGGTCGCACTTTTTACGTATCAGCCCCGAATATAAACGGAACCCCAAATTTGTGGGCTTGCGATTGCTCTAAGAGAAGCAAATTTCATCCGATTCCGGCTGACAATTTGGTACATGGTGTTTGTAATGGTCTTTCTACAACCGACGCAAAAATTTGCGTCTACATCGATCCAATAATTATATATGAGCGTCCCACCCGATTGTGGCTTGCGTAGCCTCTAAGAGAAGCAAATTTCCAATCCGATCTGGCCTGAAATTGTGGTACAATGGTGTTGGTATTATGTTCTCTATGACATGCAAAAAATTTGGTCCCACAATCGACGACACATTATATATAAGCCCCATATAAGCCGATCCCTCAGATTTTGACCTCCGGAGCCTCTAGAAGGAGCAAAATTCATGACCGATCCGTTTGAAATTTGGTACGTGGTGTTAGTATAATGGTTTCTAACAACCATGCAAGAATTGTCCATATCGTCCATAATTATATACAGCCCCCATAATAAATCGATCAGCGCAGATTTTGTCCCTCCTGAAAGCCTTCTTGAGGAGCAAAATTCATCCGATCCGGTTTGACATTTTGAAACATGGTGTTAGAATGTGGTCTCTAACAAAACACGAAAAATTGATCCATAATCGGTCCATAATTATATAGCTCCCATATAAACCGTTTCCCCAGATTTGATCTCCGGAGCCTATTGGAGGAGCCAAAATTCCATCCGATTCGGTTGAAATTATGCAACGTGGTGTTAGTATAAGGCCGCTTAATAATCATGCCAAAAATTGTCCATATCGGTTTATAGTTATATATAGCCGATCCCCATATCACACAGAAATTGGTCCCATATCGGTTATAATCATGGTTGCCAACTAAGAGGCAAAAAATAATCTACCAAAATTTTATTTTATAGAAAACATTGTTTCAAAATGTTATTTTATAGAAAATTTTGACAAAAATTTTAATTTCTATAGGAAAATTTTGTCAACATTTTTATTTCTATAGAAAATTTTGTTGCAAATTTTACTTCTATAGAAAATGTAAGCCAGAATTTTTTATTTTCTATAGAAACTTATACTTAAATTATATACGTATTTAATCGGCCTTTGTTTAGTTAATATATACCACGTAATGGACTATGTGGTAATATATTACGGTGTTAGGAAGTTTTAAGGTACCGTTGCCATCGGCTTCAGTAGAAGTTTTCTACGCAATCCAATGGTGGAGGGTACATTAAGATTCGCCTGGCCGAACTTACGGACGTATATACTTGTATTATTCTTAAAAGTTCCGCAGCAAAAGAGCATGCGCCAAAAGAAAAGTACTTTGAAAAGTGGTCCTTTTTGGATCCGGAAGCTGGTAAAAAATTGTCAGAAAGCCGATGAATTTAATTTATGGGCTTGTGCCTATGACAGGTTCACATTTCCAACAGCCCCCGTTTGCAACTGAAATATGCATCGCTTTTAAGGTGTGATCTGAATTCAAGTGTTTGGATGTGATGTGGAAATTTTTGTGATATGACATAAATACTTTTAAATTACTTTATGATTTTTAATGCATCTAACGTTTGTCCTGAACGCTATTGATCTCGAAATATTTTCCAAAATGCGCAATTTTTTTTAGAACAGATTTAACAATTTTTTGGAGCACCTATTGTCACATCATTTTAGTTGGAGTAATAGTTTCATACATTTGCGTGAATTTTCATTTTAGTTCTTTTTTCTTCGAAATTTGAATATGGTTTCATGACAATACTCAGGTTCATAGCACTCTGTTTATGGAGTGCAACGAATTAAACCGATTTATTGCAACAATTCTTAGTGTGGAAAGCTTTTAAGTAAAATGGTACCTCGAAGCGATTATAATTGTCAGGCAATTGTTGGCTCTAGTCACGAACTAAACTAAAACAAAGAACTAAACAACTACGCTCTATTCTCCGCTCTCTCTGTCACTCGTGCTCTTTCTCCCACACTCTAGTTTGCTTGATTGTTGGGTTATGCTTATTTTCCCTTTGTTTACTAGATATAGGGTGAATCTAGTGAGTGTTTGTATGTGTGTGTGTAGGTGGGATGTGTGATGTTTTGTTATCCTACAGTTCTGTTGATTGCGTGACATGGTGAGAAATGTGGTTCATGTGTGTGCTTTTTTCACTCGTTTGATTTGAAGAGGGGGTGGGGGGCAAAAAGCAAAAAATCCTTTTTAACTGCTTTATTTGATTCTGGTTTTATTGTATCTCTAGGCGCCAGGATTTGTGGGTGTGTATGTGTTTCCACCCCTTGGTTGATGATAACATTGAGTGTTGATTTTGCTTTGTCGGAGGTTATCAATTCCCCAGTGTTTTGCCGGCATGGCTTGTGGGCTTATGAAAACTCTCAAACAAATGCTGATTGGCTTGTTGAGATAACACCAAATTGCAATATTTGTATTTTCTTAAATTGTATTAAGCAAATAGCCGAAATATTTTTTTTTTGCAAATCTGGCATAAAATGAACAATAGGATTTGTAATAAATTTTATGGTATTCAATTTTTTTTTTGACTGATTTGATGTGAATAATTTCACTTATTGTTTAAATTAAAGTTAACACGTGATTTATATAAAATAAAGAGATGAAGGAAAGTTTCGGAGATAAATAGAGATTTTTCTGACATTTTTCGAAAAAACCTGTGTGATATTGCATTGGCAAATAAAATCTTTTCATATGTTTGTCCACGTTTACGTTTCAAGCTTCATTTAACTTAAAAATAAATCGAACTAAGTCCAAAATGAACGTTGCGATGTTTAAGATTGCTCCCTAAAGCAACCACTATCAAAATATTAGTCTGTATTCGCCCAGTTAGGACGAATATATCAATGAAGCCTGCAACTGTTAGAAAACTAAAGAGAATCAAAAACAAGTTTCCTTGACGTAATTTTATGATCAACCAAAGATCAAACGCCGTGGACAAGTCCAAGGAACACCAAAAAAAAGACTCCCCTCTTGTCTATCATATTTCTGTTCATAGCCTACAATCAACATATTTCGGTGAACGCCTGCTAATGCAGAAGAAACACTGCAACCCATCAAACGGAAACAAAGTTTGTTCATCATTGAGCAGTAATGATTTGTCAATCTGGTACCAGAATAACATGGCAAACACCTTTTGAGATTATGGGCAATAGACTAAATGGGCCCTAAGATTATATCAAATTCATAAGATGTGCCATTTTGGGGAATTCCGATACTAACGAGCCAACTTCCAACAACTGGGAAAAACGTTGAAGGTGACTATAAATTGTATTGAATAGATAAAGTATTTGGTTCACAAGATATGCGGAAATCAACTTTAGAACCGGCATGCATTTGTCCTATTTTACTAAATGCCACATTAACAAATCACCTCAAGTCAAACACCATGAAGAAACAACAAAAGTACTACGGCCGCGAAGTTCGGCCAGGCCGAATCTTAATGTACACCACCAATGGATTGCATAGAAACTTCTTACGAAAAGACTGTGATTTAGTCCCATACATGGTAAATTAGACAAAAAGTTAATGATATAGTTTAAGTCTACAAAATAATTACGTCGATATGGAACTTTTTGTACGTAACGGTTGAAAAAGACTGTTTTTCATATGTTTGGCTATAACATTTATATGTTGGAACACAAATTTTTACAAAAAATATTTTTGAGTGCAAGCATATAATGTTCATAAACTAGCTAACAATGTTTTGGGACAATATATGTAATATGTTAGAACTAATTATGTTGGGACATAAAAATGTTTGTAAATATAATAATCGCTTGAATGTCCAAAACCATAATTAATTTTTAGAAATAGCTATAAAACATATATGTGTTTATGATAGACTCGGAGCGCTTATTTAAACAGGGAGCGATAATTGAATTAAGTTTGGTGGTTGTGCCTTGTTATTACAAAAAATTAACATTTTATTTTTCCTGGCAATTGATCAGCTACGTGTTCTTTGATACTTACAAACCTGTGTGGTCCGCTGTTCGAATCCGCCGCCGGCAAAAGGTAAATTAAAATAAAAAAAATCATAAAATTGAATAATCTTCTACAATGTTTGTATACAGAAAAAGGTGCCTAAGAACTAAAAAAATCTCGTGGAAGTGAGAAAGATGTCGGGGATATTGACAAGTTGGGCGAAACAAAAATTTTGGAGCAATTCAGGTCCGAAACTCTAGTTGTTAGCAACTATATTACTGTTTATTTTTCATAATCATGTATGATTGTAAATATAATAAATAAATAAAATAAAATTTTGAGCAACAAATATTGTTTGGGAAGAATTTTTTAAGCATATAATATTTTTTGGGTGCAATGCTTCCAAACATAATTATATGTTCACATAAAACATATTGTTTTTTGGAGACAACATTATTGAATTTGGATGCAAAAATACAAAATGTTTGGAACTTAGACTACCCAAAATATTTGGGTTAGGGCAAATGCTTCAAACATAATTATAATTTGGAAGAGATAAACATATAGATGTTTTGGCATACCCAAAAATATATAATATGCTTGAAGCAAAATATGTTGGGAGTAATATTTACAGAAGCGATTTATTTGTGAGCGTGTAGAGAGCCAGAATTGAAATATGGGGGGGGGTCGCTTATATGGGGGTTATAAAATACAATTATGAACTTGGTATGGACCAATTTTTTGTGTGATTGTGGTCGATTTAATCTAGGGCCCATAATACACTATAGACGATATGCCTCCAGTTAGGCATGGTTGTTAACGACCATAATACTAAGCACAATGTAACAAGATTTCAACTCACTCGGTGAGAAATTGCTCCCCAAGGGTTCCAAAAAACAAATCTCGGGATCGGTTTATATGGGGCTTGTTACGACTTAATGGACTGAATGCACTTTGGCATGAGTTGATAAATTCATAAACTACCACCACGTACCAAATTTTAAAGCAGATCGGATGAATGAATCGGCACCGGAGGTCAATCTGGGGATCGGTTTATATGGAAGCTATATTAATTATGACTGGAATAGGAACCAATTCCTGCTGGTTGTTGGATTACCATATACAACATCAGGTACCAAAATTTAAACCCCGATGGCAGAAATTTTGCTCTTTCAAGGGGCTCTGGAGGGTCAAATTCTGGGGGATCGCTTTATAATGGGGCCTATAATAATTATGGACCGATAATCGACCAATTTTTGCAATGGGGAGTTTGAGCATATATCAACACCAACATACCAAATTTCAACTGAATCAGTTGAATTTTGGTCCTTCCAAGAGGTTCCGGAGGTCACTTCTGGTGATCGGTTATATGGGGGCTATATATAATTTGACCATGGTGGACATTTTTGCAATGGTTGTATAGACATATACAACATCACGCCAAAATTTCAGCCGATCGAAATGAAATTTGCTTCTCTTGCGCCTCGCAAGCCAATCGGGGGATCGGTTTTTGGGGGCTATATATAATATGGACCGATTGTTGAAACCAATTTTTGCAAATGGTGTTAGAGACCCATATACTAACCACCATGTACCAAATTTCGCCGATCGGATGAAAATTTGCTTTCTCTTAGAGGACTCGCATGCCAAATTTTGGGGTCCGTTTATATGCGGGGGCTATACGTATAAAGTAAGAATCCGTTGTATGGCCCATTTGCAATACATCAGCCCTACATCAATACAACTTACTTGTGCCCAAGTTTCAAGTCGATAGCTTGTTTCGTTTCGGAAGTTAACGTGAATTTCAACAGGACCCGGACCGGACATGCCTCAGATCGACCTCAGAATTACCACGACCAGAATATATATACTTTATAGGTCCTTAGAGGATATTTCGATGTGTTACAAAACGGATGACATCTAATGGTGTCAATTGTTTCAAAAAATAATGTCATGTCGATTGGTCGAAGAATGCTCCCAAAAGTGCCCAAGCCGGTGGTTAAAACCGCATATGATATCGTGGCAAGGTGATGAATCGTGATTTAAGCATATGAGTCGGAAAAGTAACAGCAATCGACTGTATGGGTGTTTGGGAGGATCAGCCAAATACAAACAAAAGTTTCTCGCCGCACCGAAGCCGCTTTTAACAAAATATCGCTTTTTTTCGGAAAAAACTTGAATATGTCGCAATCATACACTAGAACAACCCACTGAAAGTCATTCCTAGTGGTACCAACCATTTGTTCCAGTTTTGTCTTTCTAAGAAATAAGGAAAATCAACAAAGCCAAGACCGATCACTCTTCAAATAGCTCTTACACTTTGGGCCCAAACAACTGCATTTGAATACTCAAAAAGATCCGATTTGATGGGTCATCCGCCCGTTAGTTCTGATTCGGCTCCAATGACCTTCTTTTATTACCGTACGT
>PGFW01041421.1:268-12376 GCA_003123925.1 Haematobia irritans | reverse complement strand
GATGTATGCAGTTCCAAATCATATATTCTTGTCAGATAACATATCATAAACAGATCATGGTTATTTAAAAAGTTTTAATATTGTCATATGTAAAAAAATCGAATATATTAATGAATACAGAAACAATTATTCTTACAACTCGTCTTACAGTCGTCTAACGCAGCAATTTTGTTTATTTTTTCGTTAGAAATACAAAAAAAAAAAATCAATTAATTTTATAACAATAAAAAGTAAATATATATTTCAACAACAGAGCAGAGAAACGATACAGTCCAATTTTTCTTACAATGACCACTACAAATAATTATAATTTCAAATCGCATGAAATTCTGAATGACAAATAGAAAACGGAGCACACAGTAAAAGCTCAGTTAAATAATCCACATAAAAATACGAGTGTACTGAAACAGCACTTTCATTAGAAAGAGGCCAGTTCACAATATAATATTCATTCATCCATTCATTCATGCATTTCATCTACTTGCCAAATAAAAAAATATATACTTTCCTCAAAATAAATGAATATTTGAAAATAACTAAACAGGAAACGGTCTATATGAATATAGTTGTGTGTTTTAGTTTATTGAGCACATGAATGAAATCTTTTAAGTACTTTCTTTAAGATCGCACAAACCTAAATACCTACACTCAAAGAAAAGTTTAATTGGATCCAAAGATTTTGACCTTCTCTTAACGATTTTGGTATTGTTCCGAGCCAAAGATGCGACTTCTTTAAAATAAAGATTTTTGTTTAGCGACTCCATACCTGGTTTTAATCTAGGATCAAAAGAATACCAATATAAAAACAGATCATCACTTATTCAATTTCATTCTCTTTTCGCTGGTATATTAATAAAGCTATCACCTACAAACAAATGCCAGAGTAAAAATCCAAATTATAACGATACTTCAAAGTAACAATATTTCTAATTCAACAAAAAAAAACTTTAAACCTAGGTGGGGTGCTAAATCCTCAAAAAAGTCTTAGCCGATATTTGGAGCGTTTTTATCTTAAATCTAAAGATTCAATATATCACTTAACTTAAGGACGATTTCTTTAAATCAAAAATGTGGCTCCTTACTTTAAGCCTTACTTAATTTGCCTTAGTTGAAAGATATGCGACTTTAATAGAGGGACGCAAATTTGCAAAATTTGTGTCCTAAATTTAATGAAACAAATTTTTGAAGCAAAGATTATAAACTTTCTTTTAATTAAAATTTCATTATTTTAAAGAAATTTGTCCCAAATATTCTGTAAATTGCGCATCTTTACATTTAGGTGTTGGGTAATCATTACGTAAATATTTTTTTCAAGTGTAGGGCAAAGCGATACAATATGTTTGTTTAGTTTGGCTATTATAACGAAATTTCTCGAAAATTTTTTTAAAATCGTGACAAAATTATTTATCGAAATAAAATATAGACTAAACTTTCAATAGCGGAAAATATTGACAAAATTTAGCATTTTCTACAGAAAAAATAATTTCATTTTTAAAAATTTGCTATAGAAATTTGCGATTACAAAAAGAGAAAAAGAAAAAAAAAAAAAAAAAAAAAAAAATTTTCTATAGACCAATAAAATTTTACAAAATTTTCTATAGAAATAAATTATTTAACAACGTTTTTTATAGAAATAGCAGTGCAAGTGACTAATTAAAACCAGAGAGTTCACGTTAGCGAAATGTTCACCCGTTAGCGACTTCAAGCGAATTTCAGAACAAAACATAGCCCATATTCGGGAAGTTTTACACGTTCTAACCATGATAGTCTTATATCTTTGTTTTTAGTAATATTAAAAACTTAATTTAATTTCATAAAAAAAAAATTAAAAAAAGAGATTGGAAAAAATATCACTGGGTATGTAGTCATAAAGCAATTTAAATTAATAATTAAGTTTCACGAAAAAAACCAAATTAGATCGTTAAAAATTTCGTAAGTATATTTGACATTGTGAATCTACCTTTAAAGTCAAATTTCATGTTTCAGCGTTACGGAGTAGTTAGTGTAAGAAAGAGCGTGTTCACGTTAAGCGGTGTTCACGTTACCGCGAATGCACTGTAAAGTATTGAGATAATTTTCTATACACTGAAAAAAAAACATTCCCGGTTCCAAAGATTTTGTCTTTACTTTAAAAATTTCGGTATTGATTCCGAGCCAAAAAAGCCGAGAATAACAATAAGAATACGACTTCATTGAAAAGTTTATCGACTTTTGGACAAGGAAAAAAACTTTATATTAGAGAAATGCATCTTCTATGCTAAGCAAAATTTGCTTCGTATTTTAAGGATATGACATCTTTGACCTCACGATAATATTTTTTCAGTGTAGAATTGAAATTTCGAGAAAACTTTGTATAGAAATACGATTTTGACAAAGTTGTCTATAAACGCAAAATTTTGACAAAATGTTCTATGCAAATATGATCTTCACAAAATTTTCTATAGAAATCATTTTTTTAATTTACTACAGAAATAAAATTTTGTCAAAATTTTCTATAGTCATAAAGTTTTTCAAATTTTTGTACAGAAATAAAATTTTGCCACAATTTTCTAAGAAATAACAATTTGAGAAGATTATCTATAAAAATAAAATTTTGACAAAATTTTCCATATTTTTTTTTTTACAAAATAAAATTTTACAAAAGTTTCTATAGAAATAAAATTTGACAGAATTTCCATAAAAATGAAATTTTTATAGAATTTTTAATTTTATAAATTTGCCATTTTCTAAGATTTTTCATAAAAATAAATATTTTATAGAATTTTTTTTTTTTTGACAAATAAAATTTTGCAAAAGTTTCTATATAAATAAAATTTTTACAGAATTTCCATAAAAATAAATAAATTTCAATTGAAATAAACATTTATCGAATTTTTATTAATTTATTATTACAATTAATGATTATTAATTTGATAATAAGTTATTGAAGAACATGACATTATAATTTTTATAATAGTAAAATTGTGTCAAGTTTTTATATAAAAATTTTCTATAGAACATATTGTCAGAATTTTTCTTAAAAATTTCTATAGAAATATTTTTCATAATATTCTATAGAAATAAGATTTTTTTTTTTTAATTTTCATGCAAAAAAATAATTTTCTCCCAAACGAATTTTAGACAAACAAAGTTCGTTTCTCATTTGTCTTTTCTTTGAAGGAAGTGTATGTGGAAAAATATATATATTGGTGATAAACGTTTGTTCTTTTCCAGGATGTAAAAACAATTTCATAAGACTAACTCAAAAAAAATTTTTTTTCTTGCTTAATTGCATTTTTTCTCTACATGATCTTTTTCCGTACTTCCTGACTAAGTTTATATCACAATGTAATTCTTTATTTCACTTTTTTTCGTTGCTTAATACATTAAATTTAGAATATACAATCTTATTGACAATTTTTCCTATCAATAATTCTAATATCAAAAACTTCACATTCTATTTTTCACTTTCGATCCTTGCGCTATTACCCCAGGCACCAATATTACCCAACACACTGAACTCCACTTCGTCCATTTCTCACCCAACTAAGACTACCCAGCAAAAAAAATTTGGAAGTTTCTTCCAAAGCAGCACAACATTAAAGGCACTTCCAGAAAGAGGACTCCCAATGATGTTCCTCTAATTCTAATACTCATGAAGATTCTTTTAATTCAATCTTTTATAACTTGGCGATTCTTCCATAAACTTTTTATGGGTAATATTAACTTTTTTGTTTCAAATATGTTTAAAAAATAGGATTAATAATTCCTCAAATGTACAACTCAGTTAACAATTTTGACCTGAAACAAATGCTAAATCCAATCATAAAAATTGTGAATTTTATGAAAATATTTGAGGTCAAACCGTTCGCTGACAGAGCGTTGATGAAATGATTAAAAATTTATAAATCCTCATATAAATTATAATTTTTTTTCAATTATTGCTTTCATTTATATTTATCTGTTGTTTACATCAGAATGATGATAAAAAAGGGAAAAGGAGCATATGCTGCTAATGACATCAACCTATATACAAATTATTTATTTTGTAATATTAAAATTTTTAATTATACAATACAAATCATTGGAATAGATCACGCTAAAGAAGTGAATCCAAATTCAGTTGCCACGGCTGTTGAAATGTGAGGCTCTGTCCATACACAGCGCATGTTAAAATCATCGTCTGCGTATTTGCCAATTCCGGATGCCAAAAAGAAAATTTCAATTACTTTTTGGCGAACTTTTTTTAGCTGCGGTAACTATCCTATAAGTTGATAATTTAGATAGCATCAACTATGCGGTCCACAGCCGATTAAATAAAAGTTTATTTACAGAAAATAAATTTAGTTGCACCTGGAGCTAAGTGTTATCTACGTCCGACTTTGCATGCCAAGTTGTGGTCGGATCGCTGTTTCGACAAAGTTTCTTAACATATATTCCAATAATGGCTCAGAAAAATCCGAAAAATAGTCAACATTACATTCTATATATTAAATTATTTTATATAAAAACTAAAGTCAGAAAGAACAGTGTTATATGTATAAACGAAATAGACTGTGTTGTGTTCAAAAATAACTTTTTTTTATTAAAAATAACATTTTGAAAACGATATAATTTTTGTATGGATAAAAGTGTATACTTTTTAGTCGCAATTCAAAAACTCTAAAAAAGAAAAACGTTTTGTACACGTTTTCCAACGTTTTTTTTATTTTTATTGCGTTTAGAAATAAATTTTACATATTTTTAAATTTTAAGTACGAATATATTGGAGTTGAAGATTAAGTGACTTGATTATTAGTGTATTAGAAAATGTAAATAAAATGTGATAATATTTCTTCTATAAATAAAATTTTCATTTTATGAAATAAATTTGTCAAAATTTCTATTATAAATAAACTTGAAGAATTTTTAAAGAAATAAATTTTGAGAGTAAAAATTTTAACAAAATGTTCATAGAAATATATTTGCAAATTTTTCTATAGAAAATTTTTACATATGTTTTTTTCTGATAAGATTTTTAATTTCAACTGATAATTAATAACAACTGATTAACCTGAAATTTTTGGCGATTGATGGAATAATCTCCAATTTTTTAAAGAGTTAAAAAAAAGTCGTTTTTTAAATGTATACCTCAGAAAAAGAAAATTTCCCTTCAGTCTTAAAAAATAAAACATGTCTCTTTAGCTATGAAGGCACGTTATGTAACAATAACATAATAGTCATAAGAAACAACAAAAAATCTCTGACGCCACAGTATCACCTTAATATACATCCCTTGATAAAGTTTACCAGGGTGTGTATTTTTATACACAAACCAAGTTCCAAGGTGTCAGTTTCAAACAATTAGCAGGTTATGAAAAATAGACCGGACAATTTTGCTGCACAATATCTGAATGTTATGCAACAATACTTATTTGCTGACACGCGGTTTTACTATCTAACCCCTCTGTGATAAAGAAAAATTTTATGCAAATCTTGGATGAGTTTTTTTTTGTAACAAACTCTACTTTAATAATTTGGATTGTACAATGCAGCTTATCACCTTTTCTTTAACAATGTGCATTTGCTTGGGGTGTGGTTCAACCCAGTTTGACGGGCATGTAAGCAACTAACCAATCTGGCGCCACATTCTTCTATTCGAAGCAGATGTTAAGATAACGTGACGCTTTCCTTACAATGTTGCGAATATTTGGGTCGCTAAAGCTCCAAGGAATTGGAGGATGTATTAAAAAGCTCTTGAGAGTACTTTTTGGCGTTGTATGAAAGCTCAAGGATTTGGTTCGACTAACACTGCAATACAGAGAAATATTCTCAGAATTTATAAAAGAATGGCTATGGGGTCAACTGAGTGGACATTTCGTTGTCTCACGCAGCTGAGGAATAAATTCCTGAATTCAGTAATTGCCTGAATTAGTGTATAGAAACACATGAATTTAGGTAATTCTGGATCAATAATCTGCAACCATAAATGGGTAAAAACAGTTAATGCATGGCAGCATTGAAAGGAACTCCCACATTCCTATCTTATGAAATGCAATCGCCGAGATAATCCATTTATACCGCATTATTTTGATGCACGTATGACATTCAATGTATGCCAGATAGAAAATGGTGCATGCTTGCAATATCTCAATCATTTCACCCATTCATTATATATTTCAATAAGAAAATATTGAAGGAGTATTGGTATCATCATATATCCAATATAAAGTAAAGTATAGTCACACTGGCAAAAATTTGACCAAAATACAAGTAAAAACTTTTTTCCAGCAACCATTTTCAAAATATTGGATAACGGTTTATTGATAAAATGAAGCCAAAAATTGTTTTGCAGTTTAATTATCGAAAAAAAACAGTAAAATCACCTTTTTTGATTTCTGTTAATAATTTACTTGTATGACCGTACCGTAGAGATAAATAAGATTACATCTAAAAACATTTACTATATTGCAATGAATAAAATTTTCCTAGGATTATACCCTAGTTAGCTAATAATACTTTGTTCAGATGTTTGTAATGGTTGTGCTCGTTTCCTTTGTCAATCCTGCTGCATATATACATCACACATTGACTGGTATGCGTACGAACTTTCACTATTTTCACTTGTCAAGTATTAATTGCTACGTTTTTTTTTTTTTTACGGCTCACAATGAAATACACGGTATGTCAGGCATAGCGTAATTTTATCCTCGTCAATCCTACATAGAGAAAGAGAGAAAACATTTTGTAATGCTCTTCTATGTTGGGCTATATGATTGTCGCTTTTTTGTATTTTTCCTTTATTATATTGCCTTTCTGCTGTTCGTGTGGTGTTATTAGTTGGATTGTTTATCTTGTCGCACTTGAGTATTAGTTGTTATAACTTACCGTGTTTTTTTCTCTTATCGTATTTTTGGTTTTTAGAAAAAATTTAATCTAATTGATGCATCAATAATACATTGAATAATAAATAATTAAAAATTTAAAAATTTTTTCTTTTTTCCTAAAAAATTATATAAAATTAAAAATTTAAAAAAAAAAAAAAAAATAAAAAAAAATGACAATTGAAAAAATTTTCACAATTATAATTAGTTTTGTTTTGATAATCGCCTATTTTCAATGTAGTCCTTCGGTCTTATGGCTTTAACTGGTCTATAACATGATTTATTTTATATTTTTTGCAAATTATATTTTTTCTCTTTCTCATTAATCTTTTTTATATCTTTTTTTTTATTAATTTTATTTTCGTCATTAAGTTCCTATGAGAATTAGCATTCGTTAAGTTGTCAGTTAACGTTTTTGACTACAACGGATCTTTATGAGTTATACTGGTGCAAGTAATGAAATTATTCTTTTCATAGTTTTATTTTGAGCTGGCGGAATATTTGTTTCTTTATTATATTAAGTTATAATTAATTCATGTTTCACATTTATTCTGTCTACTCAAAATTAAAAAATTTTAAATATTTCTCTCAGACTAGCTTATTTTCTCTTATAAAAATAGAATTTATAGAAAATTCGCATAATATGATTCTAAGAGGTTCCCGAATATAGTCTATTATTCTGCGAGATATCATTATATATCATATATTTCCTTATTAATTTATCATTAGATTATACCAATGTTGTATATCAATTTCGACCACTTATAGTCAGAGTTGGTACCTGTCGCAAAACCTGCGATTATTGGGACATACGTTTAACACGGTATAATATCTATGTCGCAAATGTACGTAAACCTAATGAGAAAACTAATTTTGAATAAAAAATTGTGAATAATTTGTAATATTAAATTTATGTGGGCGCATTGAATAAATTGGAAGACAAAAAAATATTATATTGCTAATTTAATATCATATATCACTCATCTTTGATATTCATACGATCTTCGCATGACTTAGTTGAGCGAAGAAGTATTTTGAGTTTCCGACTTTATGGTACTTTTTATAGTCGCCCAAACTAAAAATTTGATACAGACCATCTCTGCTTAAATTAGTCTATCAATTGACAATACTCAATCAGCCGCCATATTAAGAATTGTTCCGGACGATAAATGTGCCTCTTGGTCCAATAAATTAAATTCTGTAGTATTAGTTTATATGGCCTATATTCTAATTATATGGAACGATAGAGACAAATTCTGACTGGTTGCTTCATGCAAAAAAAAACAAGTTAATACGCACTAAGATTCGTCTGGGCCTAATTAATACCCACCACAGAACAAATAATATAGGTGCTTTTTGAATTTCAGAGGCTTGAATGCTGATGTACACTCCCGAAGATAAATTAAAGATTTCACTATTGACGACAATCAATTCTGCGATTTATAAGAAACCCATTTTTGTTTGAGTTAGAGGAATCATTTAACATCTCTTGTAAGTTGTCAAGAAAATTAAAATAACGTCTTGATTTGGATCTTAAAATCTTGTAAAATCTGGTATTTACATTGGTTTCAATAGATACAGTGCGTTTCTACACCCTCAAAGAAGTGAAGTCAGGTCTTACACACAAAAAATAAAAATTTTCTTACAATCACGAAATAAGTTGACCAATTAATTTTAATTGAAATGTCTTCAACACAAAATGCATAGTATTAATAAAAGATAATTGAAGCTCAATTAAAAAGTTAATTTTATCCAATTAAAAAAATTAATTTTACTATATTTTTGTGATTGATTTTTGTTTCAATTAAAAAATTTGTTATCAATTAAATTTTAATTGAATTTTAAAATCAATTTAAATTCTAATTGAAAAATTTCCGTGAATTTTTTTTGTTATGGACAATACAAATGGACGATAAAAACTTAATCCGATAACCTTTTTTGTGAGCTCTAATACCAGAATTTACAATTTCAGGCAAATCAGATAAAAACACGGTTTCTAAAACAAAGAGTTAAATCGGATATCTTTCTATATGGGATATACTAAATATATGGACGATATCACGTTTTCGGCGCACAAATTCTTTATGATCCCGAATATCTCATAGATTTCCATTTCAGCAAATAGGATAAAAACATCGGATTCAGAAGACCCAATAAGTAAAATCGCGAATCCTCTAATATGTAAGCTTATACAAATATTGTGGCGAATACTCATCATTTTCGGTCCTAAAATATCTATATCCCATTTCAGACAAATTGGATAAAAACTACGATTTTTATAAGCCCAAGACCTCATCGGAGTCGTTTATATGGACCATACCAAAACAGGACATACCACAATTTGCACACTTATGTCTTATACAATACCTCTAATTTCCAATAGGTAAATTGATAAAAAAATCTGCGTTTACTATAAACCAAGAATAAAACGCGAAGATCGTTCTATATGGGGGCAATATCAAAACGCATGAACTTATACTCACCAATTTTGCGACACCTCTTCTTGGTCTATATACCTCCAGTATTTCAAATTTCATGCAAATTGGATAAAAAATACAGATTATCTATAGCCAACCCAATCGGCGAGTCGGTTTATAATGTACTATTATCAAACTCTGACGATATAGTTCATCTTTCGAACTTATGTCTTCGATCTAAAAACCGATTTGTGCAAAAATTTCAGACGATTGCTTCATATGAAGAATGCTATCTATTATCAACGACAGACAGGCCAGACAGACGAATAGTTATATTGTCTTAGGAATCTCCTGATCAAGACATAAATAATATATATTTATATATATATTAATCTTTTTTTTTTTTTTTTTTTTTTTTTTTCTTTTTTTTTTTTTTTTTTTTTTTTTTTTTTTATATATATATATTATATCTTTATAATATTAATAATTATATATATATATTATGATATATTATATTATATTTATAATATATATAATAGAATAATATATATAATATATAATATATATATATATTATATACTATATATATATATATATATATATTATATAATATAAATTAATATATCTTATAATAGTCGGAACGATATTTCATGTTTTAGCAAACGGAAATACAATTTATTCATACCCCCGTCACCTTTCTATGTAATGTGGGTATAAAAAAAACAAATAATACTTTTCAAAGAAATTTAGACATAATAATATCGTTCATTTGCTTTTCTGTTACGAAGTTTATTGAAAAAAATATACACTCTTAGTGATATAGTATTTTTACATTTGTAAAACATTTCTGCTATCGCTAATCTACCCTTACATTTTTCTTAATAAGCAATATAGAGAAATATTCGATTTTATATTTGCTTACTTTCACCTTCGATAAGAATCGAAACCGCCATACAGTTGTAAGCAACACTCATCACTGTGCTACGTAGACTCCACAAACCCTCAGTGCATACAATTACTGGTTTAAAAGACCTCTCACAATCTTACTGAGCTGCTGATGAAGTCTTTAGGACAATCCTCAAGACGCGATTCCAGCACTGCAAACTTCTCAGAAACAGAACACAAGAGTGCCACCACAAAAACAAATTTTTGTGACCAATACCCTGTTTTGACCAGAAATCCATTAACCCTAATGGAACACCAAAGCGGTTCTAAAGACCATATCAAGGTACCATATCAGATACACCAACGCACATAAGCAACGCTTACTTCAAAGCTATATTTATAGAGTCTAGTTTGGCGCAAGAACCGACGTGAAGAACTTATTATATAACATTGGCTTTCTGGTCAGTTTCTTGAATAATACAACTTTTCGACATAATGGTATTTTACATATGTTCCAAATTTCTATTAAAACTTAATTTAAAGAACATGCTTTATATAACGAAATGCGACTGATTTTGCAGTCAAAAAAAATATTTTTTTATTTCACAAACTTGTTTTATTGTATTTACGTATTTGTTTTTAATTAATGAAATTATTGATAAAAAACAGCTCGAGGTCTAATAAGAAAAATGAGTGTGATCACGCCAAAAGGAAGTAATTACTGATAATAAACATGAATCATGATTAATCGGTGCTTTATTAAACATTACAGTCAAAAGTCCACCATAATAGCATATTTCAACTTAAGCTTTATATGTTTGCACGCAAAAAATATTCTGCTACTAAATAAGTTTTCGAAAAAAATATAGTTGCATTTGCTTTTTCGTAAGATAGTTGGAAGAAAGTCGATACTTTTTGTGATAAGTTTATCTTTTACACAAAAACATTTCATAATAATTTTTTTTTCTTTCTAATGCAACTTCCTTTCACAACTTTCACACTTCACAGGTTTTTTCTAAGCACCTTTCGTAATAAAAGAATTGGAGAAGAAAGTATTTATTTTAATTACTTCTTTTTAATTTTCTTTCGCCTGGGCGGGGAGAGAATCGAACGCAAACAGTTTTTATAATATAGAGAGTTTTACGGCGCCTCACGGCAATTAAAAACTTTATTTAAACATGAAAAATACATTTATTGGCCACGTGGAGAACTTTGTCAGCTCCCTGTATAACAAAGTTTGGTTATCCCTTTACTGCGACCACCAAAAATTCCCAATATGTTCGGAAATTCAAAAGAAGTGTTCCGATTACATACTACTATTTTAACTTTTACCATAAGCTTAAAATGTCCTGTGAAGAGTATTCCATATTACATTAATAATTTAGAGTATGGCTTTATCGAAGTATTGTATGTAGTAGTAGTTTTAATATTACGTTAACTTTATGAATATGGGGTTCAATAGAAATGAACGACTTGATATAAACGAAATGACTATTTGGATAAAAAAAATTTTCTTTATGCATATGCGTGAGTACGACAATTTGGTCAAGGACGACCTCTACTCACGATCATTTGTGAGTATCAAATCTGGCCTCACTGTTCGATCATTCTGTGTTGTACCGTTTTATCGACACTTTTTGGGCACAAGAAATACTCAATATCGGGGTAAGATAAACTAAAATTAGTCAAATGAAAAATTCTGAAGCTCTACGATGCGTCTTGATGGCTTCCAGTTAAAAATGAACAATCTCCAATGGATCATCTCACGATAAACTTTATTACTGATGCATGATTAAATATCTGGTGGTATCATCTAAAACATAAAAGACTGTATATTGGAATAATCTGCATCTTCATGTCGAACGATATGGATCATGTAACGTCTCCTATCTTAATCTGCTAATGTTTACAGACATCCAGGTAAATTACTCAAAAATTATTTGTGAGCCAACGATCTCTCATTG
>PGFW01041408.1:0-11069 GCA_003123925.1 Haematobia irritans | reverse complement strand
TCTATGATTCTCATTGCTTTGGTTGGTATGGTGTTGATGATTCGTGATTATATTTGGTTGCAGATGATTAGATGTGGAATGCTAACAAAGACAGATGTAAGCAAAACCGGGCCTTGGCAAAAGCTGATGCAACCGAGGTACACTCGAATCGATGAACAGCATAAGGCGAATTTGCATCGATGTATGTGACGGCAGGTCTATCTGTCGGAAGGGTGATTTTTAAAGTTCCCATTCACACATTTTATTCGATGGTGTGAAGAATTTTCATGAACACTGTATAAAAACATCTACATCAGGTTCAGTCAATCTCACTTTTAAGGTGAGTATTAAGTTCGTGTTTAGCCGCTAAAATGAAAACTAAATCAGAAAAAAATTATATATTATAGCCCAAAGCAAATTTTCACAAAGTTTCCTTAAAATGATCGTTTATTAATATAAAGTGAATCGTGAAGAAAATGACGGATTTGAGCGGGCTGAAAACTCGGAACGTAATACCACTGGGTAGAGGCAGAACACCAAAAGTTTCGATCGGTGATAATCCGCTCGCTGTAATGCTGGACATTCGTGATTGTACAAAGTGACTTTAAGTTGTTCACCGGAGAGTGTGGGAGGACGGGAGCGCGGGGGGCGAGCGGGGTCGAGCCGAAGAGGCAGGCCTCGGGCGCGCGCGGCGGTGCATCTGGCACGGCGAGTATGGTGAGTAGGGGAAGATCGCGGGGCAGCACGTGTGATGGACGTGTAACCGGCGTAACCTAAGTGAGCGAGCAGGCCGCGGGGGCGCGGCGGGAAGGGGGTGGGCGACGAGGCGTGAGCCTAGGCAAAGAAGGGGAGGAGACATGGTGTGATGATGGAGTCTGGGAGCTGGATGGGCGGCGTAACGCGATTTTCGCGCCATGTCCATGCGCTGGCCGAGACGGCGAGAAAGGCCAAATTACACACCTTGCTCGGCGGGAATCAAATCTCGCTCGTTGGGGGCGGGGCTCCGTGCCGGCCGTTGTGGTGGTGTTCGAGAGGCGAGGGGAGTGTGGGGTGTGAGGAGGCGATAGAGGTCGGGGAATTGGCTTTCGGGAGTTGGCCGGGAGAAGGGAGCCAAGTGCGGAGAGGGGGCGGGCAATCGCTTAGGCCTGAATGAGTCCAAACTCATCATATCACATGTGCTTCCCATTTTTGCTAGTCACTGTGAAGGTTAAGCCGAGGTTGGGTCGGGGAGGGGGCCGAAGGGAGTGGCTGTCGCTCGATTCGGGCGCGGGAGTGGGGGGGTAGGTAGAGGTGGCGGCAATGACAGAGGAACTCCTTTATAGCCAATCCGAACGACCCGTTTCACGGTTACGTAAGACCACTTAGAGTACTTTGTAACAATCAGAAATCGGGTTTGCGCGAGCGGTGGTAGCACGGAGCGGATGAGGCGTACCGGAGGCCGAGAAAACACTTTTTGGTGTTTGCTCTAAGGGGGTTAAGTTCGAGTTTAGCCGCTAAAATCGTCATTTTTCAGCATACTTGTTATGGGCGTGTGGTTTGAGATAACTCGGCGAGGTGGTTAGAGGCAGAACTTTGTAAAATTTGCTTTTGGCTCAGTAGTATAGGGTAGGATGTTTTTGGCTTGAGGTTGTGAGGGTTTCATGTTTTTTTATAGGCTGGGCGGGACCACGGGCCGATCTACGTACGGATGGACGCACTGGGTAAAGAGGTTGACATGTGATGGGGGCTGAACGCGCTGCATAGCAGAGGTTGGGTGCTGGGGGTGGGGGCGTGTGTGGGACGGGGGTGGTGTCACGGAAAGATTTTCGCGTCGTCACTACCATCGAAGAAAGGGCGGAAGTTGGAACGGAAAGTCACCCGCCGACACGACGGACGGCCGGTGCATGGTGGGAGGACAGCGAGCAAAGGCTCGCCTGCGGATCGTGGCAGCCTGAGTTGTTCGCGAGTGGGAGGGCGGCGTGGGAGCGCGTGGCCATAGCCGGGGGGGGGCTGGCTGGACAGCGGTGTGTTGGGAGCGGGAGGTGCGAGCATCGCTGGCAAGCAGGGCACTGGAGGCTAGGGCCAAGAGGGTATATTCTCGAGCTGTGATCATGCGCAGATCTGGTACCACTGGTTAGCAACCAAGAGCACAGGAGAATCGGATGAACGTGCGCGAGGAAAGCGGCGATGGCCGAATTCCATAGTCACAATGTTGGGAGCGGGTGTTGACGGTGCGTGAGTCTGCGGCAGGCGGAAGACCGGAGTTGGTGACTCATGGGTCGGGAGGGCGGGGACGTGCGGCGCGAGGGGTGCGAGGCCGCGGGCGGTGTGGTTAGACGGGGGATCCGATCATGCAACGTACCATCGTCGGAGTTCGATGCTTGAGATGCAAAATGGGCGATAGACGTTGCCGCCAGAACAAAAAACGCGACGGCTCGTCGCGTTGAAGGATGTGGGTTGGGAGGATGCGTATAGTTTTTATAGTTACCTGCTAGCTATGTGATAATTCGATATGCGGGTCGGTTTGAAGATGTTGCAGTCGAAATGGACATTAGGCCGTCCGGTTGTGTCGATGGACTGACTACACCTGTCTTAGGGTTGATGTGGGGGCAGTAACGAGTGAACGAGAACGGGGCAACGGAATAAATAGGCACTCCACAGATCCCGAGAGCGAAGGAGTCAATGACTTTTGAGGGGCTCCCTGAACTGTCGTGCGGTCGGAACTCGCTCCAACCAGTCCAGCCCACAAAGCCACGCCGTTGAATAGGACAGCGGCAGCAAGCAAAGGGAACAGAAGCAAGGGAATCGAGGCGCGCTCAGACGAGGAAGAAATAGCAGGAGCGTAGCGCACTTGAGGGCAGGCAGAGATCGTGAGCGCACTCGATGGTTAGGTTGGTTTGTGGGCGGAGAGACGGGGGGAGCGGGCGTGCACGGGGCCCTCAGAGGACGCGCGCGTCGTGTCTCTGCCGTCCTCCGGGGTGCGGCGGCAGGAGAGTAGTGGCGCGCGGGGCCCGTGAAGGGGATGATTTGAGGGGGCATCGTATGATAAAGAGAGGTGCGGCGCGTGCCGCGTGAGAGCATGGCGTTTGGGGCGGCGGCGCACGTGGGTCGGGCGTGGGGGTGAGGTAGCACGCGGGGTCACGCATAGGGATGGAGCGTGGCCTGCGGATGCGGGGCAGAAGAGTGGAGCCGGAGTGATCTGGAGGAACGGGAGGGGGGGTGGTAGGTAAGAGGATTGCTGGGTGGAGGAGGGATAGCTGGCTTCGAAGGATTTCGAAGACTCACAGAGGCAGAGCACGGAGACAGAGAAAGGAGCGAGGGAGTCCAGATGACAGGAGAAACGGAGGGTAGAGAGAGTGAGCAGAGGGACCATAAGGAAGGCGGGGGGGGTGGGGTGTGTCGTTATCACAAGCGGCTATAGGGTGGGAAGTAGGGGATATGCGGTGGATGGTAGATAAGTGGCTTGTGTAGGGTGGGAAACAACGAAGGCTCAACATTATAGTGAGAGTGGGTGGGGTTTTGTCGGCGATAACTCAGTGGCCAGGTGAGGGGTGGTGGGTGGTGGTGGGAATGGAGGTGTGGGGCGGTCGGGATTGAAAAGTTGTCAGAGGTACCAGGTTGATGGCGGGTGAATCAACGCCAGAGAAAAGGAACGGATTGCAATGGACTTCAAGAGCAACGATAGGAAGAAAGGTAGAAGGAGTCGGATATCAATAGCAGGCCTGGCAGGGCGGAGAGCCATTCTGGACGGTGCTGAGTGGTGGCAGAGCCGGGAGACAGGGGTGGAGAGCATGATGAGAGGGAAGGTCGAACAAAGATGAGGATGGAAGCAAAACCGGGCCTCTGCAAAAGCGGAGGCCAACCGAGCGTGTGCGTGGTGGGACACGTTGATATCGTAGGAACAGCAGAGGGGGAATGCAGCGAGAGGAGCAGGGCAGCTGGCGAAGGGATGGGAGGCGTGGGGGGCGCGTCCCACGCGCTAGCACTTGGGTGACGGGCGGAGGGGTGTACAAGGAATGTGCAGTAACACGGCGGTCACGAGACACAAGCATCGGGCCGATCACGCAGTGCAGGCCAATGGTCACTGGAAGGTGAGGTAGAAGCTCGAGGTGAGCCCAAAATGGAAAGACGAAGATTCATGAAAATGGAAGGTGTTGGAGTGGCTAGTAGGAGAGCCCAAGCAATAGGGTTCACAAAGCAGGAAATGGGCGATATAGAAAGGAACAAGGGACTGTGCGGTGATACTAAAAGGAGCTGAGGTTGGCGAGCGGCGGAAACGCGAACGGGAAGACCCACCGGAGCGCGAGGATGACATGCACAAGAAGAGTGGGGAGGCGGGGGATGAGCGCCCCCGATGGTTCGGGAGGGGCGGGTGGGAGCCATTTTGCTGAGTGTTGTAACCAAGGGAGTGCCGGACGCGAAGGGGGCGACCGGCAAGGTCAGAGTAGCGTGTCGGGGCGGTAGTGCGATCGGTGAATGGGAAAGGGACTGCGGGCCGTTATGCTGATTGTTGTGAGAGGAGAGCGGGCAGCTGATCGTGGAGTGTGTACGTGAACGTCGTCGTAGTCTCCGGCGTCGTGCGTTAAGTACGAGCAAAAAGGAAAATGGGGAGAGAGGGGGGAAGTTCGTTGGACGCGAGGGCCCCAGGGGCTCAGGGCCAACATGCCATAGAAGCCAAGGGTACACGACGTCGTTTGAACGGGCAAAGGCTGTCCGCTTGGGCTGCTTCCTCCGGTTTGGAGGCGGAGAGAGGGTTGTGGTAGGAGGAGCGAAGCAGTGCGGGCTGTAATGGTGATGGGGCCAATACTGATCCAAGGGGCAAAATATCGTGTGTTGTAACCGATCGGAGTCCTAAACTCAGCAGCACATACGTGCGGCCATGCTGTGTCGCGAGGGCATCGGTAACGTGTGAGCAGGGTGCCAGAAGGCGGCCGTGTACGCGGTTCGAGAGCAGGGACGAAGCAGGAGCGAAGGAAGCGCTCCGGGTAGATGCCAACGTGTTCCGAAACGATCGTGGCTCACCATGTAGCGTGAAACCCCCGGTAGAGTGATGCTGGTGGATGATCAAGCAGAAATGTGCACCGAGCAGGACCAGGAGGCGGAGGATCCACCGATGGGAACAAACTGGGGGGCTGGCGTCGAGTGAGAGGGCTGATGAAATGTGCGATTGATGGCCGCGGTGAAATTCGTGCATGTGTGCACGAATGCGGTGTTATCGGCAATATCTGAGGGTTGTAGATGGAAAGCTCGGGATAAAATGCGGGGCGCGTGAGAAGGAGAAGTGCTGGGGGCGGAGCGAGTGTGCAGGGAGCGGCGTAAACGCGAACGGAACGTAGTCACGGAAACAGGGACAATGGACGAACCCGGAGGAAGGGGGAGACGAGGGTTCATGAAAGGCGCAACCAGCTAAGAAAATGGGGAAGTATCGTGTGTTGTGGTGGTGGGTGGGTAACTGAAGAAAGGCACCTGTCCGACAGTAGGACGGACCGTGGCGCGTGCACACTAGCGCTGATGTTGCAATGCGCGTGTAGTGCTGGGGCAGGCGGGTGGTCGAGGCTGGACCGTTGCGTGCATGGCAGTCGGTGTGCCAAGCCGTGTACATCCGTGATCTGGGGAGTGTCCGTGCCAGGCTACCAAGTCCACGCTTACAGGATCCAAAGGGAATCAGAGCATGCAACTACCGGATGAGCCAGTGTTGGCACGGCATCATGCAGCGAGAAGCAGTGGAACGGCCGAGAGAGTGAAGCGTTGGCGAGGTTCCGGAAGTCATGTGTGCACTAATGGCGTGAGACGGGGGCGGGAGGCCACTAGCGCGTGGGGCGAGACGGAGGACAGTGTGGGCGGAGGCGTGAGCGCGAGAATCTGGTGGAACTGACCACCAGAGTACGACAACAGACAATCACTCAAAAGGGCAACCGTGTGCGCCAATCAAAGATAATACCTATCACTGATTATTGAGGCGGAAAGCAGTGAGGACCGCAGCACTAACAATGCGGTCGACAATGCACACAATAAGATCGCTGGGAGAGACAACACACCGAGAGGGGGTCAGGTGAAACGAGGAATGAGAACTATCGGGACACGAGAGTATAGATCACGCCACACCACCAGAGCGAGGTAGTCAAGGACTGGGACGTGGGGCTCCCGGAAAATCGGGCGGGTAGTGTCGGAACGGCGGCAGGCCAACTCAGTGGGTCGCAGACACATAAACACGCCTGGGAAGGGTCTAAGCTCGGCAGCAAATCAAGGATCACTGAGGATATCAAGGACAGCGATTCGCGCAGTACGAGGAAGAAAGTGAGTCCGAGGAGGCAGAGGCCATTAGGCACAAGAGAGCACGCACCGAATACTGGTGAATGGGGTTCGGCTGCCAGGGCTCCAGACGCCAGTCGCGCGGGTCTACGACCCTTTCCGGTGGGTGGTGGTAGATGAGTCGAGCGTCTTGAGCAGTGATAGAATGATCAGAGTTGAAATGAGTGCGTGCGGGGCGCGGATTGGGGCCAGCTAGCGGCGGCTGCATGATGTGGCGGCAACGGCGAGATGCGCTAGGCCTCGAATTTCTTGTGTCACAGTTGAGAGGAGGGCCGGGGAGGGAGTAAAGGCTAGCCATAGATAAAGAGGGCGGGGGTTGGTTGCAGGGGAAAGAGGGGGGGAGAGAACGGTCCGGAGAATCAGAAGAACGAGGCTAGGAGCTTCAAATGTAATATAAGTTCATGGGAGCCGCACGAGTAGTATGTGTGGGAGCAGGAGTGGTGACATGGTAAAGACTGATGTCCTTGAGGGCAGGGGGGATTATGTGCCAGATCATAAGGCGTGCCGTGTGGTCGCGGGTTCCGTTGTATGTATACAGGTGTGGGGTGGGATAGCAGTTAACGAGCAGTGGGTTTACATAAGCTGCCTGGAGGTGTGAAATACGGTTGATGGTCGGCCGTCTCGTTCAGTAGCTTGCAACAATATATGAGTGGGGTGGGTGCGGGGGCGAACAGCATAGGGTTGGTGGGGGGTAATTGGTGTGGGGGCCGGAGAAAAACAAGAAGTGAGGCGTAAGCCAACGCCAGGTGACGGAAAGCGGTAAGCGGGGGCGAAGGGGTACGTCAAGACAAGTTGCTGAAGGTGAAGAACAGGGGGAAAGGATCCGGTCTGAATTCGAAGAGGGCCCTGGTCGCAACTTGTGCGTGTAGTGAGTGTCTCACGCTTTGGGTGGGTCCGTTGCAGGTGGGCTGGAGGCATCCGATGTAGGATGCAGTGGGGTGGAAGGGAGGGAGAGGGTGAAAGCGAGACTTAAGTGTTAAGTGTCATAGCATCGAGGATGACGCGCGGCCGGGCGAGAAAGCGGATGTCGACACTCCGTGACGGGCATCGAATCGTATGAACAGCATGAAGGCGAAGCGGTTGCTAGCTATGGGAGGGTAGCGCAGGGTCCTGTATCGCGGGCGGAAAGGGTATTCGGTAAAGTCCCCATGTGCACACATGTGTGTATAGCGGATGGGGAAGAATGGCAGGAACACGTAGAAAAACAGCGACAGCAGCAGTGCAATGCAGCGTGGAAAGGGAATGGAAGGCGAGCTTAGCCGCTAAAAAGAAAACTAAACATGAAAAAAATGAGAGAGGAGAGCCCAAAGCTAAAGCCAATTAAGGGCCTGAAAAGGAGGAGAACAGAAAGATGTAATGTCGGGAAATAAAATGGACGAGGGAGCCGCGAAGAGCTCGAACTGAATACCGACCGTGGGAAGCCAAGTAGCACCAAAAAGGGGCGAGCCGGGTTGAGGAACGCCGCGCCTGGAATGGTCGGGGACAGGCGGATGTCGGGGACAGAAGCGACGCGAAGGGGCACTCGGAAGGGAAGACGCGCGTGGCGGGATGGTGGTCGTGATTAAGTTTTAAAGTGATCGTCGTGGTGGCTGAGTGCGAGGCCGGGTGGGGTATGTGGGTGTAGGGAGAAGTGGTCGGTCCTAGCGGAATGGACGTGATACTCGGCAACCTGATGTGGGATCCGAGCGGCAGAGAGAAGGGAATTGGATAGGTGGGTGCGTGGAGTATGTGAGGGACGCGAAGCGGGTCGAGGGCCCAGTGTGGCTAGTGGTGCAGCAGCGAGGAAGCCGAAATGGACCGTACGTAGCGGTGTTCGGGCGCCGAAGCAATACGATGCGCGCGCGGCCGCCGCCCCGGGTGGGGAGAGAGTGGTGGAGGTAGGCGAAAGCGTATTATGTTCTGTGGTGGAGGTTGGCCTCAAGGGACCAGAGGGCCAAGAAGCGCGGGAACCTATGGGAGCCAAAGCGCAGCAGCGTACAATGCGGCCAGTGGGTGCGGTAGCCACTGAAGGAGTAGAGGCCAGAAGGGTGCGCCCGGGATGCTTGGATACTCAGGGGCTCAAGGAGCAAGAAGCGCCGTGGAGAGCCAGATTCCGAACCGTGGTTCACTAGACGGGTGGCAGAACCACCTTTAGGAGGTAGCGTGGAACAATCAGAAAAGGGCACCAGCATTGACAGGAGCCGAGGAGCCACCGAGGAAAAACGGGGGTGGTGCGCTAAAAGGGGGGTGGATAAGTCGAGTGGTAGCCGCGAAATCCTCATGGTGCACGATGACGGGTGCGAAGAAGCCAGGGTGGAAGAAACGTGGGAAAATTGCGGGGCGAGAATGAGTATTGAGAAAAGAAAAGGGTGGGGGCGAATGGTAGTGTCATGGTTAGTTTGCGGCGAAACGGCGCTGGAATTACGTGCACCGGACAGAGGAGGGACAGGGGACTGAACCGGAGGAGAGTGGGGTGAGAGGCCAGGCAGGAAAGCTCATGCACTTCAGCGAATGGAATATAAGGTCGAGATGGGATGACGGAAAGTAAGGCACCGTCTCGACACGGTGAGGAGAGGCCGGCCGGCATCGAGACAGGCGACGTGGCGTAAAGTGGCGCCGTGAGGCTGGGGGGCAGCCGGAGCTGATGACCCGCGGGGCACCCGCGAGCGGGGGCAAGCCCGGTGGGTGCGGTGACATGGCGTGGAGCGGTGGAGCGGCGCGCACATGCTGAGAGCATCGTGGTGCGATGGAGATCGCAGTAAGTACACTGGGAGCAGCAACGACGTGATTTAGCAACAAAGGCGAAGGCGAGAGATCGATGAGAGACTTGGCGAGGCCAGAAAGCGCGATGCGTAAGGTCGAAGGCTACAACATGGGGGACGTGACGGGCGTAGGCCACAGGCAGTAGGCACGGAGGTGTGAGCATGGTGCTGGATAGGGTCGGTGTGTGATGGCGCAAATGCTGTGTGTGGTTGGAGCGGATATCGCAGCCTAGTCCTGAGACTGACAGTTGACGAACAACTAACAAAAGTGCAAGCGGGGCGCCAAGATCGGCGAAGGAGGAAAACACACCGTGAAGAGTGGGGGGAAAGTGCATGGACGACTCGTTCAGGTCATGGAACAGCTGAGCTGGTTCGACGAGGCACAAAGAAACACGCTGGAGGTAAGAAAAAACACAGCGATGAGGGTGCCGTTTGGGGAGACGGGATGGAAGGAAGCGGAACGGAGCTGTTGAAGTTGTGAGAAAAAAGTTGAGCAGTGCACGGGAACCAGGAATGATGCATATGAGGGAGTGGTCGCGAGGCGGGGCGGGATGTCGGAACGTCGTCAGGCGCGAAGCGCAGGGGCGTCAGGGACCCGACAAGAGGGCCTACTCCTCTGGGGAATCGGCGACGAGTCGTCAGCAATCAGACGCGAGGCGGAAGCACAGGGGAGACGCTCGCAAGCGGATGGGAAGGAGAATCATAGCGAGAGGCGAAGGGCACAGGAGACAGCGGCGCACCTAGGATCGAAGTTCGTCGGCACGCGCCGAACAGCGTCCCCCGCCGCCCTCCGTCGGGGGGCGGAGAGGGAGATGCTCTGAGGCCATGAGAAGATCACAGAAAGGGGACGGTGGCGGCTCGGATGTCATACCCCGGCGAGGATGAAGCTCTGAGAGCACCAGTCGACGCGAACAGCGAGTGGATGGTGTCCGCGTGATGATGGAAAGTGTGCCCATGGGAAAAGCTGGTGGAGGAAAGTGGAGAGAGCGCAAGCGCGCAAGACAGAATCAAGCAGAAAAGAAAGAAGGTCGCATGGACCGAAGGAAGTTTGCCGAAGGAGTAAATGTGTGGAAAAAGTCCACAGGAGAGATCCGAAGAAAGTTGGTTAGGTGAAAGAGCCTGGCGCGGGGTGTGTGGACATGAGTAACAGCAGAGGTAAGAGCTGAGTATAAACTAACAACAAATAGTGACCTGGCTGCGAGTAACCATGCAGTGGGTTTTGAGAGGCGGGTCCAGGTAACATAGAGAAGCGCAGAGGGTAAGATGCGAATCGTAACGGATAGAAGACCGGGGTGTGCGCGCGTGCGGTGGCGTGGGGCGCTCCGCGGGCGTGTTTGTCTTACAACGTATTTGCAGTCCAGTCTTCGTGAAACAAGGTGGTTTTGGGAGATGGATAGTGCGCCGAGGCCAATTAGAGACAATATCCGAGTAGCTTTTCGAAGGCGATTCGTTTACGTTTCCGCTATGGTCTCAGTGCTCAAAAGAAGCGGGATGACATGTTTTTAAAGAGGTTGGAAACGCGACGGGAAAACCTCTCAGCAGGCAGAGAGTCTGATTGCCTTAGTCGTTCGGATTGGTCGTGAAGGCCTGTGGGGTGTGATGGAGTGTGGATGGGTACTCAGTGGTGTGGAGGCATATTTCTGAAAAGAAGAACTAAGACATTTGTTTTGGTAAACCTTTTCGAAATAGGAACTTAAGGACAGCACAACGGTAAAAATGAAAAGCCGTGATCTTCGATATGGACACGTATTAAAGAAGCGGCGGTATGAGTGACGGAGTGGATAACATTTATTCAGTCAGTAGGAATTCACAGACGAGCTTTGGTAAAATGTTTTGATCGTATCTCATAGAAATGATTTCTTATTATCACATTTGATTAGGATTCGAGGAAAATATTCACAAGCAAACGCGGACGCGCACTAATCTGAGTGGCACCTCTCCAATCTATGATCCGGATGTCCCGGTGAACAATTATTATATTACTCTTTTCAACTAATGCGCCAACTAGTTATTTGGGTAGGTTAAATTGTTCCTTTTGCATCTATCATATCAATAAGC